>JAMKCH010012494.1:0-26756 GCA_023653785.1 Ophioderma brevispina | reverse complement strand
TAACCAATCTGTTATTACTTTTGTAGAATAATATAATAAAATTAATAATAAAATTTAATAATTAATGAGATTTATAAATGCGCTTTTACAAAGTAGTCAGGCGCTGGATATGGAAAGGGAAAATTAAACGGCTAGGATAAAGGCGAGAGACTTTAATGGCCTTTACAAACCGAAGACTATCAAAGTTCACGTCCAAGGTCACGAATTGGGGGGGGCCATGTGAGGGCAACTCGTTCCAACACGCAAGGGCCAGCGATGACAAGCATGGTCACCAGTGTTTATTTGAACAGAGGAACAAGAACTTTGATGGATAAGCTAGAACGGAAAGAATACGTGGACTGGTAAAGCTGGAATAGAAGACAAATTATTATCTGAGGGCAATGATATGAAAAGCTTGAAGGCCATGGGAGAACTTTGAATTGATCCTTGGGCAATTGAAAAGACAGTGAAGAGAATGGAGTAATGGAGAGACTTGTGTACGACTTGGTTGCTTCCTTAAAAATAAGACGAGCACAATTATTTTATTTTGCCAAAACTTGAAGGCGATTTAGTTGTTTTTTTTTATAATGCCATTCAAAGAGGTTGCATATCCAATTAGACCAAATCAGGGTGCGTACAATGTTATGGCAAGTATCTGTAAAAAAGTTATTGCGGATACGATGAGGTTATATAATTTAAAGTGACAGACGAGACAAGAAGTGATATGATTACTCATGGTCATGGAGGATATCAAAAATGACACCCAAGGTTCCGGATAGAAGGGGGGAGCTGTGGAGGACGGTCACCTAAGTGTAGAGCATAATGTTTAAGAACTCATATGACCAAGCTTTGTCCAAAACTAACCAAAATATGTTTCCATTCTCGCCAGATTGGTTATTTTGCCAGGAGGGCAATTTTAAATTAAGTTTGGTCACATTTGTGACCTCAGACATAAAGGGGGTTTTAGAATGTAAAGTTCAACTGTAAATTTGTGATTATTTAAATACTCCCATCCATCTTTATGTATTTCAGAAAGAAATTGTATACAACACTGTTGGTTAATTAATAGTGCAAGAAAACTTTAATGGTAATTAACAAATTTATATCACTAAGTTACTGTCAAGGTGTGACATTGGTGGTTATCCGTGTGTGACATGTCATTAAATTATACACAAAATTGGGACCCATTGTTCAACCACTTAACTGCATAAGGGGGGGTCCTAGGGAACCCTTTTTTGTTTTTCAGCCGGCGATTTTTAACGCTTGAATATATTTGGTTTCTATATTTGTATTCGTCTAACTTTTAGTTGCGCTTGCATTTGGCGCGCAAAAAAATTCAACTCCCATCGCGTCGTTTTGCGTTAGCATGGTAGTATGGAGCCCCCCCCCCCCTTATACAATAACGGAAGATCCATGACAAAAATTAAAAAATCTGATTAGAGTTACTGTGATTCTGGGATTTTTCATAAGCAACACTCGGACCCAAAACAAGTAATAATTAATTAAAAAATCTTGCAAAGTATAGAAGGCCATTGAGCAATACGATGTTATATACCCATGTAGCGGTTTATACTGTAGGAACCTATGTAAATTATAACAAGTAACCCTAAAAAATATAAAATGAAATGAGGACATTTATGTTTGGTTAATATGGTAAATATAGTTCATTCTTCACCAATTAAGTATCCAGCAGGGCAGTCTAGGTGAAGCCCCAATGCAACGTCCGTAGAAAATTCGCAGAAAGAGAAACAAGAGAAACAAAATTAGTGTCTTTTTCGCACATGATTTTGTCCCTAATTTCTTACTGAACAAAACTTCCGTTTTATTTTCTTTATTGTTGATGTCTTTGAAGCCTTTCTAACATGTGTGGTGATTCATATAAAAATCTTTTAGGAAAGTTGTTATATTAGGGGGTTCCTATGAACCCCCGTTATGCACTACCGAAGTGCAAAAAAACCCTTATCAGTTAAGTGTACACACAAAATGAGTTGTACTAAATCTGTTGAATTTCCATATTCTCAACTATTTCAAACACTTCATTAAAATGTCACGTAATAACTTGCACAAAAAAGAGCAATGCGACTCCTAGTATGCATATTTCCTGTGTTGAAATAGTGCAACGTCTACTAATTTGACACTTCACCCCCAAACTTTCAAAAGACACATGGGAATCAAGTTTTAGCATGTCGTAATTTAGAATCAATTGTTTGCTGTTTTCTTGTTTAACTGATCATATTCTATTTCAAATGGTAATAAAGTGTCACACTGCTACTTCTTCAATTATGCCCAGAAAATTTATGTCCTTCAAATAACTAAAAGGTGAGTGCGTGCCGGTAATTGTTGGCATAATTACATATGAACTGGCTTTTGATTGAAATATGAATATTACTGAGATTGTTGTCTTCAAGTAATAAAAACTTCTTTGTCTTTTGGTCACGTGTGTGACATACTAATCAATTAAAATTCTTTTGTTATTACTTGTCTTTTCCTATAAATTAAAGCATGCTCCTTGCCGTGTTCAGAATTCTACCAAAAGTTGAAACAAAAACAAAATAGCTCACAAAGAAGAAAATCATTCATAAGAAATATGTTAGCACAGAACTTCATAATAATTATAAATAACTGTAAACTTTTTACAAAATCATAATGGAGTTCTAGCTTAGATAATTAGTATGATTTTTACTTTGTAATGTTGTATAACTAACTTTAGTGTTGTCTTGTAAATATAGTAAAACATTTTTTTTATTTTTAATCTAATTAATTTTTATTTTAATTATTTACGATTTCAATACTGTGGTTGCCTATGTCTTCATTAATCATTATGAACGTTATAGATTTGTTCCTGCTCAAGTTTACTGATGTATTCATCCATCTGCTGGACCTATAATTCAAAAGTGCCAACACCACGATTTTCAATCTTGTTATTAGAATAAATGAACTTATTCATTTGTCAAAACTATATGACTCCAGTCGTTTGATACCAGTTTAACGAAGAGGAAAAGACAGAATTTTCTTATGCCAATAAAACCCAATTTGCAGACTATCAAAGGCATAGTTATCCATCCAATAGAACTAAAAGCTAGGAAGCGTACTCTACACCGTGCATATTAAAACTCTTAACACGTTTTTCAAGCACAATGCCCTTCTTCTGGTTAGACATTGTATGTTGGTCATATATTACCAATGTCATTGACCACGATGAATTAAACAACATAGCTCCATTTCGGCCAATTCGGTATAGAAATACCGTGGGGATCTCGCCACAAAAGGCGCCAAAATATGTATCAAGTGTAGCATTATTATTCAAGATTAGTGCATAATTTTATCTGACATGCTTTTGTAGGTTCTGGGAATAGTAACTCTTTGGGAACAAGGATAGGACTAGTGCTGTGTTGAAAAGGTACATCCTGTCGTAAAATACATCTCTGATAATAATCATGATAATGGGATAATGGCAAAAATAATTGCTTGTTTGCCATGCAGAACAGGCAACAAATCTTATTTTGATCCTTTGTTGGCTTGAATTTATAAAAAAAATAAAGAACAACAAAAACTTAATACTTACCAAACTTTGTTAAACTAGTACAACAAGCACGATCCACGTTTCATTTGGTTATATGTTGTAAATTTCTGATAAACTGAAGGAAAAGAAATTGTTATTTGTATCCTCGACTTTGCAACTAGTAGTCTCTAATATTTTGCTTCAATTACAGGGTAGAGAATGACAAGAGTTAATAATAATAAACGAAATGCATAATAATTCTGCGTGCCTACACAATGATGTTTTATGTCGGTCAATATTAAAGTGCTCAATTCATATTCTCTATAAACATCCCTGGTGTCGGCAAGCAGGAGTATGCTCTACGAATCATAATTCCGTACGCGAATTCATATACAGGGTTGCTAACAAACGTAATAGAAAACATTCAAATTCTAGGCACTTTGATAATTTGGTGAGATAGTATATATATAATCCCACTGCGGTTAATGTGTTGTGCACTCAGCACTTGAGCAAGGCACTTTACCTCGCTTGCCTCTCTCAAACCAACAAATGGGGAGCGGTGGTAGGGGGAATTATCACAATCAGTGTTGAAGTTTAGTGCGCTAGTTGCCTATTATTATTATTTCTGTTAACTTTTGAGGACCAACCTCTAAAAGGGCAAACCCTGATTTGTTACAGATGATAATGTATGAGATCCCTCCTTTTTATTTTGATAACGATAGCTATATAGTACGTGGCCTTTCTGGGGAACCCCTAGATATAAGGAGCAAGGGACGTTTCACTGAAGCATGATTTGGGGAAATCATTGCATTATCAGTGGACTTTTCTGACATTTTGTTAACTAAATGCAAATCATGTAACTTTGTCACCTTTTTGACTTAGGTTGTTCCGTATAAGAAGTTTGCTAACCGTTTTAATATGCAGATAATATAATTGACCAGGTTATAAGTTTATTTATCGGGGAGTGTTTACGTTCAGGAAAGCTAGCCATTACCGTTGTCGCCTATGAAGCATAGAAACATACATGGCTCACTTAGGAGTAAAACATTACTTTGCACCTGTGGTCCTAAATGTGGACATCTGCGACTGACATATCTGTGAATTTAGCTACTTGGAGTGTCATTTGCTAATGCTGCAGAAGTTTTGTATTTTCAAGACACCGAAGATGTCCAATGGAATACTAAGGATTATTATATTTGGACTTGGTATTGTGTTGAACTGCTGGACAGTGTTTCTTCATGATTGCGCCAAGAAGAGACTTTTACTGCGAAAAATGGTTAATTATAGTGGAACTTAAAAGGTACAAAGCTACCATTTTGAAATTTTTGCTGAATAAGCGTATCTTTGGTTATTTACTTCTCAGCATTCATCGCGTGCTGATTCGCTGATTCCCCGATGACCCGGAATCTTTACGCAATGAAGAAACAACCACGAACTGAGAATTTTCTCGAGCAAGAAAACTCTGAATAGGATTATCCTCGGAAGGGCCACTTGATATAATATGAATAACAATTGCAATTATGGGGCGGCAGATGGATCCTTCAAAAGCCAAGTGGGTCGATGTTGTTCCTTCTTATCTCTTTCTTCCATGCTATGAGCCAATAAAATCTCAATTCCCATGGCGCATTTATAACTCACCGAACAGAGGTCACATCAAGAACAGGTGACATCTTGTAGATGAAATTCCAATTTTTTTGACCAAATATGTTGCATCCTCCTTTCGTGTTTGCTTAAAATGTCGTGTTCCCACTGATTTCTCATGTGTCTTTAAAATTCTGTCTTCCACTCCCCTTTCCCCTTAATTTTTTTTTGTGTTCAACCTTTAAAAAAATATATATTTCCCGGAAATTATTCCATACTCTCTGACTTAGAAACTCGTGTTAGATTTTTGGTTAAAGTTGTCTGTACATCATACCTCTGCTATGGAATGGCTGATTTTCTTGATACTTGGTACACTAATCCATATTGTCTGTCATCTGCAAATATGCATATTATGTAGGTAGCTTATTTGCATTAGCTTATTAGCCTAGCTAGGACACTCTCTCATGGGGGACACTCAGTTTCTTTACACGCGGAAAAAAAAAAAAAAAAAAAAGAAGAACAAGAAACAGGTAAAATTGGTGATCCGCGGATCTCCTTGTCCTTGTTAAGGTAACGGACCGAACCTTGAGTTCAAATTGTCAATGGTTAACCGATTACCATGGTAATAGAATTATTGATCACAAATAGACGGATGGACTTCACACTTTTGATTAAGCTTACGATGATTAAATGTGTCACGTTCTGGTAAATGTTCACACAAGCAGGGACAAAGTGCCAAATGGATACCGAGTCAAAGTATAATTAATAAAAATTGCACTTTTATTGCCTCATATGACATGCAGTAGCACATATTTACATAGGGATCAATACGGCAAAGCGCAGTTTACTGCGATTTTGTTTTATGTATTCCCAACATACCCACCGACTCATTGACTTTGCTTGCTTGTTCATCTTTACTCATACAGAAATTGCGAATGAATTACCAAATCTTTATCTTACACTAACATACTCTCTTACTCATCTTTGCTCTTACATAAAATCACCATTGCTACACAATGTATCTCACATTCAATACTTATCGTCGGATTCCCTTATCCTATCACTTATTAGACTGTCCCACAGTCTCGGCTCTGTCTTCGGATTCAGGGCACAGTAGGTTCAATTAACATAAAATCAAACTTATTTATTTATTTGGAATTGCACTCACCAACACGATGCATCCAATGTATATACAAAACAAATAAAAACTAAAATCTTAAAAAAAAAATCAGGCTGGGCCCTCCCTGCACCCTTGGGCATCGGTCCTTTTAATACTGCGCTGCCACCTTTTTGACCCCATGGCCGCCCATACGCCCTCATACGAACCAACTTGTCCACTGATTAACAAAATTCAAAATACCACTTGTGTGGATTGGGTTGACTCAGAGGGATATTAGTCTCCATTACCAGTCGTTCATACCACAGACCCTGGGAGGGTCTAATCACTTACCTATGTATGTACTCACTCACTCGACTCAACATGCTATTCTTAATATAAGATGCACACGCAATGTCACTCACTCACTAAATCACCCACCCAATCAAATGCACTCATTTACTTATTCTTCATTAATTCAATCCACTTACACACTTCAGTTCCTCACTTAATAATTAAGTCATTTATATCCCTCTTTTACCGAATTGTTTATTAATATGTTAATTAAATTAGTAGATTATAAAAGCAACTAATTTTTCTTGCTTGAAAATCGGACGATATCAATACGTGGATCCTGGGTTTTCCTACCGGTACAATTATGCACATAACAGTTCAAGGTCATCCTGGAGTAAAATTTACAGAATGGTCCGATTTTGTTCATTATCATGTTTTGGGGAGTCCAAGTGTGTGAAAATATCGGATCCAAAACATGATAATGATAAAATTGGATGATTTACGCCCAATTTAATTGGTCTCGCTATGAGTTTCAAAATATTGGGCTCGACTGCATCTCGCCCAATATTTTTGCAACTCATAGCTCGACCAATTAATTTCGGCTTAATCGATCCAATTTTTATTCAAATTGGCTGTAAATTGTTTATTTGGTCAAGTAGATCAGTAATTTTATATAGATTCTTTGTTCGACAGTTCTATATAAGAATTGACTAGTGACCTCCCATTAGAGCAGGAGCTGAATATCATAGGGGCCTTATTTAAGGAATTCGTTTACCTCCCACTACAGAAAAGGTTTGACACCTTTGGTAGTTAGTATGGACCCTCTACATCAATGCTAGGTAGGTAGTACTCTCAAATTGTGGTATTACTTTTTTTTAGCTCCTCCACTACATAGACTCTGTACCTCCCCAGTAACATTTTGCATTCCAATTATGCAACGACTATCATAGATGGTGCAACCAGTATATATTTGGCTTCTGTACCATTAGACAAACAAATTGATACCATTTTTTTTATAAAGAACAGATATATCTTGAATTTTACCCACATTGTGACCTTTAACTTATTTTCACTCATAAATCTTGAACTACAACCTGCAGAAAGGGCAAACTATACCTTTATAACACTTCAGTGCATAAGGTCTTCTGCGCCCCCATTGGTGCATAAGGGGGGGGGTCCAAGTGAAAACCACTCTGCCGTTGGATTTGTTATCAAAACTCTGGTCATTGATAGAGTACATCAACACGAAATAAATTTTGATAAATTTAAAAACAAATCTTCTTAGGTCGGAAATGCTCAAAACACCTGTTAGCGTATGCGCATAGACAGACAACGGTAAGGATGCATAAATATATCAAATTAGGAACAAAATTGTCGCAACAATAAAGGTTTGGTTTTTATCTTATTTTGCAAGCTTTGAATAGTTCAACACTTCATAAAAATCTAAGACTTAGATCGTCCTTCTTACGTTGTTGGTCGGGTGAAAACACTGTAAGAGTTTTCTTACTTCACGAGGCGGTTCGCTTTCAAATCCCGATGTAAAAAGCACTATTAATCCCTATTTTCGCATCATTTATAATATTTGAGGTCAAAGTCATCACGTCAAAGATAACGACATTTCGTTTCAAACAAAATTGTGAAATCCTAAAGCTTTTAAGCTCAAATGACCTTTGATTTCAACAGCTTGCACGCTCTAAACACTCTAGCTATTAAGCATTTCAGGTCCCCAGTTCTTGGTTTTAGTATTAGTTTCCGTTGTATCCCCCTAGAAATTTCATTTGCAGATTACCGATTGTTTAACCTTACATGGTTTCCAGAAGCATTCGCCTTTTTCAAATACTTTCGCTCATTTAGCATTTCTTATGAAAATTAACATACCTTTTTAAAGAACACGTACGGCAAAAAATTAAACACGTATTGTACCGGATTCATTGTAAGTTTGAGTTACTATATTAATAATAGAATTGATCGATTATTGATGAAGATATTCGATACCCCGATTGATTATTGATAAAATTACGTGTTAACTCGATTTGAATATAAAACAGACCGAGTTATTGATAGTTATCGTATTAATTTATAACAAGTTTTCCAACTGCGGTATTGTTGATAAATCACACTTCGTATGTGATGTTCCCCAAGGTAGTTCTTTCACATGAGAAGTTGTTGTTTTTAAATATATCTCACTTGTGTTGACGTTGGTAATTAATGTTTCAAGTGCTCAATGGCCTTGATATAAACCGATCTGTCAACGGTACTTATATTTTTGACAAAGGTGAATACACGCACAAAAGAGGAAATCAGTAAGGTTGTCAGGTACAAATAATTATAGTGTAAAGGCTCTCAGCTTTATTTGATAGGCGCTACTTTTATTTAATCTTGACCTTGTTTGACGCTCGATGGATATGGTGAAACACCCGGCATACGTCGCGCAAAAAGTGAGAAAGTCAACTTGTTAATACATGTAGATGAGTTAACCCCTGGGCTCTGTATGAGGGCAACTTAAAGTGACAGGAGGAGATTTTTTTGAGAATACGAATTTCTCTCAAATTGCACTTGATCGGTTGCAGACCACCTACCTAGAACGTTTCAAAGGTGTATTGGACAAACAAGTACAAAAAAACCCGCAAACTTTGTTTTGACCTTGCCCGCTCTCGTAATCATCCCTCTATTGAAAACCATGCTTTGATTTTCTGTCTTGCGCGACAGAAAATACTAAATTATCGTCTTATTAAATAAAGACGGCTTATTCGGCTTATTCATTTCAGGTGTGATCTAATACATTGGTAAGCATTCCAAATATGCAAAAACTCTGGTTCGAACAAAAAATTGGTGGGGCTTCTTTCTCTTGTCCTTGTGTCTCTTTAAGTCGTTCAGAGATTAAATATAATTAAAAATAAATCTTTTATTTTTTTAATTCAAAATTATGCATTTTTATAACCATATTCGGAATAAGCATGAAAAGTATTTCAAAAAAGTATAAACAGGCCTTGTCGTAGGTCAGTGGTTTTTAAAAATGGCTTCCCTAATGATAGCAGGTCATTTAGGAAACCAAGTTAAAACCTTAACCACTGACTTATGCCTTAGGGGCGCCTTCAAAACTCAATCACTGATTGCTTGCCGGTGTAAAGACATTGAGTGTCCCCTATGAGAGAGTGTCCTAGCTACCATGTCAACATGTACGGAATAAACCGTGACCTTGTAGACGAGGCCATTTGGGTACAAGTGATGCGTACAGCACTCAATGGAGAATACAATGCCCAGATGGGTGGTAAGACACTCAGCCACCCGGACACTGTAGTTTATGACACCGGGTTGGTCCGCCACGGTCTTTGCGGTTGTACCGGCTTCTATTGCTCTAAAACATTGAACCCCAGTTCAACCAACAGCAACCGCTGGCTAACCGGCGATCGAGTTTTGAAGCCACCTCTTTTAACTTATGCAGAATCTATCATATTTGAAAGAGTTAACACTAGTCTTACCGGGAGGTTTACCCCCGCTGAACTTTACTCCAGTGCGCCAGAAGATTTCGTAAAAAAACTTTCAGGTAATTATTTTCTCATCATCTCCCGTCATTATAGCGAAAAAAGTAAAGGTAGCATTTTTGAAAATATTCTACAAAGTATGTTGATAGAACTATTCATTTGACATCATTTAGAGCTGAAAACCGCATGAAAATCCGATATTCCTAGGTTTTTTAAGTGCAGAATTGAATGTTTACCCATTTTCTGTGGAAATTGACAATTTTGCCGACTTGCAGACTTTATGACGTCATTGTAACGCCATACTAGGTATGTTGATCTTTATTATGGTATTAATGTAACGAAGACGAACATAGCTATCCACTGGTATCAAATAAGCATCGGATGATCTATAACAAATTGCCGAGGGGAAGGTGGTAACCACACCCTCCTTGGTAAACTGTGCTACCAAAAAGGCTTGGTAAGACGAGGGCGGCGGGGACGAGAGTTAACATCCTACTTCATTCGGATGTTCTGCATAGAAAAATATTCGAACGTACTGATTTAAGCCCACACTACAACCACTTCCATTCTTTAAAAATATTTTTGACGTTTACATTGTTTGAAAACTGCAAGAAAAATTATATATAATATAGGATGGATGTGACATCACTGCCACCCTTGTGCGCCTGGCAATGTTCCTTGGCAGATTTCTTTTAAAAGCAGGACGGTAACTTACATACAAACATGCATGCATATCATTGCTTTGTTGTTTTTTATAGATCTATTGATCTGAGAGGCGCTAGATGGGTCATCTAGTGAATGTATAAGCTCCTTTCACGGAACACAAATTATATTGAATGGACTTTGCCCTCCAGATTATCCAAGCATGCGAAGAACACAATACATGCACCTGGTTCACCTGAAAATTTCAGCTATTTCTGCAGGTGACTCCTTTGTATTCTCTGCATGCTTGGGTTATTCTGGAGGCAGATCTGGCCAAATTTTAAGGCACCCAAATATTGTGTCATAATAGTAATTTCATATAGATTAGACACTTAATAGATATCTTACCTTGTATTTGGCGACAGAAATGCCTTAAAAGAGAGAGATAAAAAATGATTTTTGATTTGCTTATATTTCAATATAAAATATAGGCTGAATTTCGTATTTGCTCATATACGAAATTAGAAATTTCACAATTTTTTTGGAAGGAATGAAACATCATCGGCGTTAACAAAACAGTATAATAATAGTAGTAATGCAGTAGTGTTGACCAGTGTATTGACCAATAGTATTCAGATAACCACAACCCTTACAATAACAGCTTTAGACAGGCGCCAAACTTCAATATGGCAAAGCGGACCTTCAACATTACAAAGCGGACCTTAAACATGATAAAGCGGACCTTTGTCATTTGGGGCCTGCTTTCCGTACTTCTTAAGGTTTCTAGAGATAGAGAAAATTATAAATGAAAGTATCATCAGGGTGTCTCGTGTTTAACGGAGTTTATCGCAGTGTTCTTAGAGATTGTCATTTTAGAAGCACAATATTTATCAAGTTTTAAGCAAATGCTACATACGTGACATAGATTGGAGTATATTTTTATATTTTTGTGGAAAACAGCAAGTTGATCAATTATCAAATTGGCTGGTCAGCCTTGATAACGTTTTAAGTCATTCTGGGGCACAAATGCTCAGAATTTGTTGAAACGGGTGTCAAAGTATTGCCCTAGTCATACTGAAGCAGAAAATTCATTTTAATTCTTTGGGTGACAGCTCTGTATACAAATTCACCCCTGTACTAAGTTTACCAGTTATTTTACAAAGTTCCCCACATTTCCCAGAGGTTGGACCCAAAAATTTTGATTCAGCACAAAAAAAAAAAAAAAAACTTTTTAAACGCTACTAATAAAATAGTCTAAAGCCTACCATATAGGGCTGTCTACGCTGACGTCACAGTTTGGCCATTTTGAGGTGATGGAAAGTTATAGAGCGGCCATTTTGTGGTGATGATTCCCATAGGCCGCCGTGTAAAAATGGCATAAAATGCGCCGAATTCTTACCTGAAGTGATAGCAGGAGACTGGAATGCTAGCCGCTAGTTAGGAAATAACATGCACATTTTAGAATGCCTATTCGTTTCACTTGCATGGTAGAAACAATCCAAAGAAATGGTCATAAAGGGTGCCAAACGCAAACGGCCTCGTAGAAACACACGTTTGTTTATCACCTCCGATGAACCAGGGCTGCGGTGAACTAAGATTCGGACTTATTAGAAAGTACGCGCAGTGTCGTGTGCCGTGGAGTGATACTGCGCAACGAGGGCCGATGATAAAGGCTAAGCACCGGCAAGTGACCCGGATGAGTAGACAGCCCTATTACCAAAGCAAGTCATTAAATAATTAGATATAGACAGATCGCAGAACAAAATTGTGAGCATGAATATGATTTTTTTCTTTGTCTTTTCCTTACCGATATGTGTGCCCCTGGCAATTCACATCCTCAGAAAATGTCCTTATGTTCCTTTAAGTACTTATTTGGATCTATTTTGATCAATTGTGTCATTCTAGAGGAAATAATTATGAATTAAATATGAACCATAGAAAGGGAAGTAAAATGCGCTGTTATGTTTTTTTGGCGTATCACTTCTACGCTCTTCATAAATTAAGTTCATTAGCGTATGCATGTAGACAGATAACGGTAAGGATATATAAATATGTTTATTTGAATTACGAACAAATATTTATCGCAACAATAAAGATTTTTTTGGTTTTTATCTTGTTTTGCTAGCTTTCAATTGAATAGTTCAACACTTCACTTCACGTCTTACATTGTCCTTACTTACGGGGATTACTTACTTTGTCGTCAGGAAAAAACACTATAAGAGTTTTTTACTTCATGAGGCTCGCTTTCAAATCCCAATATTAAAAGCACTCTTAATCCCCATTTTCGTATCATTTATAATATTTGAGGTCAAAGTCATCACGCCGAAGATAGTAACATTTCGTTTCAAACAAATTTGTGAAATCCTAAAGCTGTTAAGCTCCAATGACCTTTGATTTCAACAGCTCGCGCGCTCTAAACACCCAAGCTATTAAAGTAATTCAGGTCCCCAGCTCTTGGTCTTAGTATTAGTTTCCGTTGTATCCCTCTAGAAATGTCATTTACAGATCATCGATTGTTTAACCTTACATGGTTTCAAGATATATTAGTCTTTTTCAAATACTTTCGCCCTTTTAGCATTTCTTTTGAGAATTAACATACCTTTTTAAATAACACATACGGCAAAACATTAAACACGTATGGTACCAGAAACATTAAAAGTGTGAGTTACTATATTTATAATAAAGTTGATCGATTATTGATGAAGATATTCGATACGTCGATTAATTGATTATTGATAAAGATATGTGTTAACCCGATTTGAATATAGAACAGACCGAGTTATTGATAGTTATCTTATTAATTTATAACAACTTTTCCAACTGCGGTACTGTTGATATATTACACTTCGTATGTTAAGTTCCCCAAGGAAGTTCTTTCACCTGAGAAGTTGTTCAGTTTTTAAATATATCTCACTTGTGTTGACGTTGGTAATTAATGTTTCAAGTGCTCAATGGCCTTGATATAAACCGATCTGTCAACGGTACTTATACTTTTGACAAAGGTGAATACACGCACAAAAGAGGAAATCAGCAAGGTTGTCAGGTACAAATAATTATAGTGTAAAGGCTCTCAGCTTTATTTGATGGGCGCTACTTTTATTTAATCTTGACCTTGTTTGACGTTCGATGGATATGGTGAAACACCCGGCATAGGTAGCGTAAAAAGTGAGAAGTCAACTTGTTAATAGATGAGTTAACCCCTGGGCTCTGTATGCGGGCAACTTTAGTCGCTCAGAGATTAAAATTTTTCATTTTTTTTTAAATTCAAAATTATGCATTTTTATCACCATATTCGGGAAAAAGCATGAAAAGTATTTCAAAGAAGTACAAACAAGCTTTGTCTTATAGGTCAGTGGTTTTTAGAAATGACTTCCCAAAAGCCAACTTAAAACCTTAATCCACTTAGGGGCAGCTCAATACTTTCAAGTTTAGTACACCATAGTCTTCTCGATTGTACCAGTTTCTATTGCTCTACACAATGAACCAAAGGTCAACCAACAGCAACCGCTGGGTAATTCGCGATCGAGTTATGAAGCCACCCCTTATGCAGAATCTACGATAGTTGAAAGCGTTGACCCTCGTTTTACGTGGCGGTTCAACCCCCCACTGGACTTTCCTCCGGTGCGCTAAAATGCCAAAAGCTTTCGCAAAAGCTTTCTGGTAATTTTTTTCTCACCCTTTACCGTTATTTTTAGCGAAAAAAGTGAAGGTAGCACCTTCACCGGGGTAAGAGTATAGCGTCAAAGTCGATGTGCGAGGGAGGAATGGAGGGTTGTTGCCACCCACGAATATTTTATGGTACATTTTTAAAAATATTCTATAAAGCATATTTATGTAAACCTATCATTTGCCATCATTTAGAGCAGAAAACCGCATGAAAATCCGATATCCCTATATTTTTAAGTGCAAAATTAGATTTTCACATATTTCCTGTGGAAATTGACAATTTTGCCGACTCTCAGACTCCATGACGTCATTGTGACGTCATACTAGGCATGTCGGTACTTATTGTGGTATCAATAGAACGAAGACGACCACAGCTATCCAATGGCATCAGATGCTCTATAACGAATTCTCGAGAGGAAGATGGTAACCACCCCTCCTTGGTAAGACGAGGACGGGGACGAGGGTTACGATCCTACTTCATTTGCTGCCCCAAAAATAAAAGAAATGAATCAATACAAAACACTAGCAGTTCAAAAATGGCAGTAGTGCTATGGTTGCCCCAACATATAGGCTAAGTGCTTACGGCGTGTTTTGTTAAACATTGATGTTTTACAAAATTATTCCTTTAGTATCAATTGATTATTCTTATCAATGAACCTAAGTACCATCAGACCTCGAGAACAATGTAAACGTGGAATAACTGAAATTGATTTAAAATTATTTATACGTTCACATGACAAGCTCCAAGGAATTTGCTGGTTTACGGGGACTGAAAGATGCTAAATGATTACAAAATAATCGGGTAGTAATGATGCGTATTTTGAAAAGTATTTTGAAACTAATTAAAATTATTCAATTGGTTATAGACCGGCAGCCAGAAGGTTTTGATCAAATGACCATATACCAATATCTAAATTACGGGAACATTCGGAGAAAAAAATAGAAACTTTGCAAATAGATGGTTGCCGAAGGACCACTGCTGAATGTGCCCCAGGAGAGGGGTAAAAGTTACTGTGGGGGGTCAAATGTTGAACTGCTCTAAAACTAATGCATTTAGCTCAAATTATTACTTAGGTAAGTACATGGTCACATGCGTGTGGTGCTCCCTTTCCAAAGAAATATGGGAAAATAGGCTAAAGGCCATCTGTTTATTCAAGGTCAAATTTGCATATCCAGATTTCTTTGATAAAAAAATTTAATCAAAAAAAAGTATTTATGATACGGATTCAAAATATGTTTTTTGATTTTGCATCGGGGTCCTTTAATAGGGAGGGGGTATGATGTTCCCCATCCCATCGAATCCTACAGGGAATTTTGTACCCTTTCCATTATAACAAGAAGAAGATGCCGAAAGTGCAAAAATAATTTCATATTTGGAATCAGGATCATTAAACATTTGTTTTGAAAATTTTTACAAAGAATTCTGGATTTTGCAATGGTGACTTTCTTGAATAAACAAATAACCATGTTAGCTATTTTCCCAAATATCTTGGAAAGGAAGAACCACGCGCATGTGTCCCAATTGACTTGTTTTAGTCTGGGTAGTAAGGAATAATTTGAGCGATATAACATTCGATTTTTATGAAGCAGTTCGAATACATTTGACCCCCAAAGTACTTTACCCCTCTCCTGGGCCATACGCAGCAGCGGGGGTCTCCGGGAAGACCTTCATATTTGTAAAAGTTATATTTTTCTACCGAATGTTCCTGGGGTGTCAGATATGGTATCTCGTTCGTTTGATCAAAACCTTCTGGGCTGTTGTTCTATTAGCAATGTACCGCATTTCACTTATTAGATTCAACGGAGACCTTCGCCTGCTTCACTACAATGTTGGTGCACTGTAATTCCTCTTGCATTTCAAAGGCTGCAAAGACCTACAGAATCAGAAATTTAAAATGTAATTCAGCTGAAATTATCTAAAATTCATTGCCTGGTTGCAATGGTATGATTAAATAGGTCAAGGGCTAATGGTATTCGAAAAATTTTCTTACAATAGTCGAAAACTGTCTCCAATAATTAGTTGGTGGTTGAACTCACACCATTTACGCTCCTGCATCTCTACTGCGGGGACACGGGCCACCTATTCCGTATCCTCATCGCTAATTGGCCGGCAATTCTTAGACATGCGCTACGTCATGGGCTCCCTAGCAGCAAACGCTGTGTTAAAGGCTCTGCGATTAGCTGAACAAGGAATGAAAAAAGGGTTTCGCGGTACACTGGATATCGCAAATTCAACGAATCAGGTGGTTGATTGATGTTGAAATGGGTCATGACAAAAAGGACCCTTAGCTCACTAGTTTTTGTAGCCTGGCGTGTGGCATGACTGGCAGCAGCAATCGAGAATTGAGCCAGCTGAAAAGGTAAGAAAATTTCTTGTATGGATCGTATTTTTCACGTTTTTTCGTCTTTTTTCAAAAATAAACCTATAAGCCAAGACGACACGTAAATGGTGTGAACTAGTAAAGGCTAATGTTATTTCGAAATGGTCTGTAGTAGATCCAAATTGTCTTCAGTAGTTAGTTGTTGATTCGTTAATTACACTAGATCAAGGCCAAATGTTATTTCAAAATTTGTGTCAAATAGTTTGAAATTGTTAGTAGTTGGGTGTTGGTTTACTAACCAGGCCAATGGCAATGTAATTTTAAAATTGTATACAATATAGTTCAACATTGTCTGCAGTATAGTTCAGTTGGCACTTTATTAATTATTTACATATCAGGTCAAGGGCTAATGTTATTTCTAAATTATCTGCAGTAGTTAGTATAATTATAGTAGGTTAAGGGCTTATGTAATTTCAATTTCTGCAATAATTAAAATTGTGTGCAATATTTGTTGATTTATTAACTAAACCAGGTTAAGGACTAATCTTATTTAAAAATTGTCAGCGATGGTTCAAAATTGTCTGCAGTATAGATTTATTAATTAAACCTGGTCAAGGACTAATGTTATTTCCAAAATTGTCTGGTTGAAGCGGTAAATATGTATGTCAAATTCTTTGATTTATAGAAAATATTAAAAACAAGACCGAGAATGTCTCGGAAGCTGCGAATGAACCCATAGCATGTGACACTTGGAGTTTGGAGAGTTCAAAATTGGTTTGAGCATGAAAGGAAAGCAATAAAAAAACTAATTATTTCACTGTACATATACTGGTATTTTATTCTCACGTTGTTTGTCGTTCGTACCTACCTCCTACAATGCCGTGCCGTCTACGGGCCTAGGACGCTCACATTTATAGGACTCTGTAATGTTTGACACGGGGATGTTAAAGCGGATGTCCTATATTGAAAAAGAATATTCAAACAAAATGATTTAAACCCATACTACAATTTCCCTTATTCTTTAAAAATAATTTTGAAGTTTAGATTCAAAAACTGCAAGAAAAATTATAATATATGATGTCTGTGACATCACTGCCACCCTTGTTGTGCACATGGCAATGCTCCTTGGCAGATTTGTTTTGAAAGCAGGACACCACATACATACACATCATTGCTTTGTTGTTTTCTAAAGACATATTGATCTGACCACAAACAAAGCTCTCCATTGACGCCTGTATAGAAGATTCTAGCGACAAGTCACCGACGCTGGTCACCGATGGCTATTCGCGCATGTGTAGTACATTCGGGTGACTGACCTAAGTATACACCCAATCGAATGTGTGTACATTGTACGTGTCATGCAAACCATGCTTGACCGCGCCCACAAACACGGTCCCGCGCATATAATTATGACAGCAATCAATACTCCTATTGCATTTTCCAGTTCAAACTTGGTTCCACTGCTGGAAAATAGCCATGCATATTTGCCTTGTCACCTTATTAAAACTAAATGTCACCTGGCAGGAATGATCTAAGTAATACCGACATAGATAGTACATCTCACTAGTCACATTATATCGCGCATAATCTACGATTATTAGGAGTAGGCCTATTTTTTCAACCCTCAATTTCCGGGATTGACTCTTGGCGCAACTTTAATAACATAAAAACAATACCAACACTCAACAACGGAAAGTCTTATTGAAATTCTGTTTCAGCTTCCGATAACCGAGACCATACCGGATTTTCCCATTATCATTGCGCATATAATTTTGACCATCTGAGGTCTAAAAAAAGTCTCTCGAACGTCATGAACACATATTGCAGAATTTCCAAAATCTCCCCAAGCTGTATCACAAATATGACGTCACCATTCAGTAATGAGAGTAATGAGCGGCGCTCTTCATTTGTAAATTGTATTGGAAGAAGTGTGTACGTGCTGAGAGGCGCTAGATGCGTCATCTAGTGAATGTATAGGGCTTGCACGGAAGGTAAATTATATTGAATGGACTTTTGTTTGCCCTCCAGATCATCCAAGGATGCGAAGAATACAATGCATGCACCTGGTTCACCTGAACATTTCAGCTATTTCTACAGGTGATTCCTTTGTATTCTCTGCATGATTGGGTTGTTCTGGAGGCGGGTCTGGCCAAGATAACCTATTGACCTGCCGTGCAAGCGCCCTATGGGGTCCTTTCACGGAAGACAACTTATATTGAATGGACTTTTGTTTGCCCTCCAGATCATCCAAGCATGCGAAGAACACAATACATGCACCTGGTTCACCTGAAAATTTCAGGTATTTCTGCAGTGACTTCTTTGTATTCTCTGCATGCTTGAGTTATTCTAGAGGCAAGTCTGGCCAGATCAACCTATTGACCACCTGTGAAATCGCCCTATACCGCGTACAAATGGTACTAAGTACAGCATAAATGCTTGGCATAGTCCCTTTAACAGCAATGCTGTGCTTCTTATAAATACAAGGTTTGAAGGTTATTGTGTCGATTGGTGGCAATACACATTAAAGCACGTACAGTAATATTGAAATTTACTCACTTGATTATTGAAACCGACTGTAAGAATTGATGGGATTCTCTTAAAATGTCTTCCTTTGCTCTTCTAGATTTTACAAGTGTGAATGCCGCCTCTAATGGTACCTATACCAATTGATGCTACATTTTCCTTCGGTTGTTACTTATGTTAGACTCAAATAATTATCAATGTCAAAAAAGATTGACAGAATAACTTCCATTTACGGTAACTTTTGAAAATGTGATTGAAATCAATCCTACCGCAAAAAAGGAGACTTGTCATTTCAGAAACACAATATTTATTATAGGTGACATAGATTGGAATATATTTTTTTAATATTTTTTTTGTGAAACTGCAGGTTGATAAATTTCAAATTGGCTGGTTTAAAACGTCATGAATGAATGCACAATATAGATGGCATGAGTGGGTTGTTGCTGCCTGGCGGGGTGAGGCGAGAGGTGAAGTTGTTTCAGGGCCCGGAAAAATCAAGGAGGCCCGTAAAAACTTAAAAGGTCCACAGATATTGTGAATTCTTCACAACAATTTTTGGCCAGTTTTGAAGTGAAATGATAATTTGCAAAACATCCTACACACTTTCTCACAAATTATTGTTTTTTTGACATTTTCGCGCCTAAAAGACCGCTGGTATCATTCTATGGAAATTATTACCTTGGATGATGTCATATCGACATGATTATGAGTGTTTTAACACCTGCCCAGTTTCAATTTCCGTACTTCTTAAGGTTTCTTGAGATAGCGAGAAGCTTTGTTATATAGAAAATGTTTGAATAAAACATGCGGAAAAGATGTATTCAGGATGCCCTTCGGGAAGCACAGTTCTTAAAAATATAGTCAATTGCACGAAAGAATAATAATGAAAGAGGATTCCCGTGAAACAATCTGCGAGCCTTAAATTGCACAAATTCAACTTGATTTTAGGACTTCCCTGTTACTATGCGTGAACATATGCATATGTATGGCGCGGCTTTATATTTTTAACTTAAGGACGTTTCTCTTAATAAAATATCGGTTAAGCAGATAATTACAATTTTAACTAAGATATTTTGAATATAAAATTACAGAATGCTCAATTTCATAGCAATAACGCCCAAACAAAGAGCTTAAATCATGTTCCTGCCGTCAATTACTCAAGAAATTTATATATATAAATGGGTCCATTATTTCGTTTTGCGTCTACGTTACCACGGAAATGGGCCGAAATTTAAGACAATTAATCATTTGGGATCCATAGAACGTTTGAAAGCAAATAAAGAAATACTTATTTTTTTATTTATTTTTATTTTATATTTTTGTATCTCATATATGGAACAGTCCATATTATTTTGAACCTTATAATCGCTTTACAACTTTAGGCAACAAGGAGTTTTGACATAGACGATACATTGTAATTGCTATGTTGAGAGATCGAGATATGACTTTTGGTGACAAAAAATGAAACTCTATAATTAATTCCGATTCGAAAGGGTTAAACCAAGGGAGCGAGTTTGTTTCCTAGTATTAATAGTCAGCTAAACAACTGGGTCGGAATTTCCTAGCTAACTATACAGTATATTGCTCACTATATCCCTTAAATCTCAAAATGCCATTTTTGCCATTTTTTTTTCAAAAATTACGAGGCAGACCACTGCCTTGTGTTTACGGGGAAAGTGCTCCTAGATCTAAAACACAAATGCCGTTACCTCCCTTTTTTGCGGTGATCGCCAGGTTGCTAGTCATTTTGCTCTAGGGAGGTAAGGGATATAAATGGGTCGAATGTTGTTATCCATTGGAGGCACAAATGTACTCAATTTTGCATCAAGTACCCCCCCCCCATATTGAAAGAGATTTTGCGAAAGATATTGCGAGAGATATCGAGAGAAAATGGGGATAGTAAGATATTGAGGACGATATTCAAAGAGAGATATTGAGGGCATTAAAGGTATTGAAAGCGATCGGAAGAGTCGTCCGAGACCAGACGAAGGAGGCCAAGCTTAATTCAATGTAGCAACACCCAATTGAATTAAAATAGCCACAGGCAGTACAGACTGCAAAACGCAAACCCATTTTAGCGAAATTGTTTGGTATAAACATATTAGACGTTTGAAATTGTTTTGGTCAAGATTTGGTGATTACGTTTTCAACCGATGGCGACCTTAATATTAAAGAATATTTGATCGACCCCCACTTGAGTCATCCGAGTCCTCTCTGAGGGCGATATTGAGAAGGGGACATTGACAAAGATATTAAGGGAGATATTGACGGATGAATATTGACAGAGATGTGTTGAGAGCGATATTAAAGGGACACAGTGACATGAAAAAATATTCCGACATAATGAAATAGACCCTTATTGAAATCACTTCCACAAATTTCAAAACAATTTGGATGTTTACATTCTGTAAAAACAGCAAGAGTTTGTGGCAGTTCGCGGCATATTCCTGCCACAGAAAATCAAGGTGTTGACATCCCCGCCAGAATTACAGTGTATCTAGCATGTTCTGTGACCCAATTCAAAAGCATCCAGCTGGGATTCAGACATTGTACTTGTAGTAAGATATTGATCTGACAAGTGAAAGGTGTATTAGCCGGGATTAGCACATTATACAATAGCAATGATCTGTGAGCTGCTGACTGTTGCATACTTTCAAGTTTGATAAAATGCTGGCAGTAATGTCAGTATCCATGCATGAGAAGTGAAGCTTAGAAGGAAAACAATATAGTTACCTTTCCTTTTTTTTACAAAATGTAAACACCCAAATTATTTTCAAATAATTTCAGTAAGGGTCCATTTCATTATGTCTGAATATTGTGTCATGTCTGAATATTATGTCATGCCATTGTGTCCCTTTAAGAAAGAGAAGAGTGCGGGAGTAACAAAGACATATAGTGGACGGAGAACACAATTTGTTATCAAGCTTTACACAAGGCCATACAACGCGTTTGAAAAGATACTGTATACAAAGAAGTCGCGTCCTTGAGGCGTGGTGAGACGTATCTTACAATGATATATTTGAAGATTTCTTGAGATAGACCTTTAGATCATTTGTTTTCAAGCATTATTTATAGCACGTCTTAATTGGACTTTTAACACTCCTTACGCTTAGTTTGTGTGAATGCACAGGGTAATTCAATGTTCACTTACGTCAAAACATATGAAATATATCGTAGTAATGGCTGATTGAATCTCCGACATGAATCCAAGTAATTTACTGATTAGTATGATATGCATGCAAAAAATCGACGCTTTTGGTTGTAAATAGCTCCATGTCAATCGCTTTGTAAGAAGCTAAAATTGCAATCAAAGGAGGCAATTTCTGAATTCTAGAGTTATATTAGTTATAGAAATTCCCGAAGTACAACGCCAAGTAAACAATGTCTTAAGTATAAAATATTTTGTTATTAATACCAGAGATTATCATTAGAAATTAGTAAAGTACAATGCAACTCTTTATACGATATGCTTATGCTTTCTTGAACATTTACCACTGCAAGAGCGACTTTGTGTGCGCCTATTGCTGGAATATAAAATGTTAGAATAATTAGTGAAAAAAGCGTTATTATTATTATTTTTGTTGTTGATGTTGTTATTGTTATTGTAGTAGTAGTTGTAGCACTAGTAGGAGTGGCGGTAGCAGTAGTAGCAGCAGCAGGAGTAGTAGAAGTAGTAGGAGTAGTAGTAGTTGAGTTGAACAACAACTCAAACCTGCTGCATGTGTTTTAAAGGCAAACTCTGAGATTTCAAAACATAATTTGTATATTTGTATGAGCATTAATTTAAAACAGTCAACTAGATGTATACGATTTTCACGTAAACCGGTCAATTCCAAAGTTTGAGATGAGTCAGATATTTAGTTTTGATGTAGTAAACATTAACGTGTAGTATAATCGAATCACCGAAAACTCTATGACAAAAAAAAACAGGGAGCAACATAAATCCATTTAGATATTTTGGTAGACAAAATTAGATTTTATTTCGCCATCTTGGAATTGACGGCGATATATGGGTGGTCCTTTTGGTTAAATTCAAAAAATAAAGATTCAGGATGACAGAATCATTGTAAATGTTAATATTAAAAGTGAAAAGTCAGCGTATGTCAAATTTATGTACTTTCAGTGGTCTTTGCGAATTTTGGTGGCAAAGGTCAGGATGACCCTCAGTCTCATCTCAAATGATCAAGTTTCAGGATGATGAAACCGATGAGATAACTTTGATAGGAAAAATGGCACCTCTCTATAAGTTCAGCTGACAAATCTTTACTCACAGTTCCACGTACCATGTCATCACTTGGGGATTGTGCTCTTGTGCTATGACACCAAAACTTTAGAACTCGTTACCTGCTGCTATTCGACAATCAAATTCTGTTCATCATTTCAAGTCTGGACTCAAAACATTCCTTTTTAATACTGCATATAATGACTAAAATTATTGTTTTCTATTGTTCATATTATTGTGGTATTTTTAATGACTCATGTTTCTGTTTTTTTCTATTAAGGGCAAACAATTTTGATAGTTTGAAATTTTTTATTTCAGCCATCTATTTTGTTTGTCCTATATGTACTTGTCCTACTTGTCTTGTTTTCTCCTGGACCTTGGATTAGAATTTTCTTTTCTGATAAAGTGGCGCATTGTAAGTGCTTTGTTATTAGTAGTAAGCGTAGGAGTAGTTATGGTAGTACAATTGATAGTAATAGTATATAGTAGAATCAGTAGTAGTTGTTGTTGTTTAGTATATCATAAGGTAGCAAGTTCTCTTGTCAGTGTTACTCTGCTATCGTACCTATACTGTCCTCACAATCAACTGTACATTTTTGTTAATTGCCGCGAAACTTCTCTTTGTGTTATTGATGACCCAAAATTTATTCGTAGTTGACAATAACAAGAGTCTTAGACTGGATACCTAAATAGAGAATCACTTAAAGAATGATAAAGCTAACTTTATTAGGTTAACGTTCTTTAAAGAACTGGTAATCAATTTGGAAGTTGCTGGAAAGTCTAGACGATGTCCTTACAGGGGTCATCTGATCCGAGTCGAGAAATTTTCAAGAGCTCGCAAAGATAAGTTAAGCCGAAATTCCAGCGGTAGTGTAAAAACAGAAACGCATTGCTCGGAATCTCATACTTTATGCTTAGACTAACGCTGTAAGGAAGCCTAAAGCTCAGGTACAATTAAGATTAGTAGACCATTTTGAGAAAGTTTTCAGTGGTGGTGGTGGTGAAAACGATGATGATGGTGAGGATGATGATGATGATGATGATTACGACGACGACGATGATGATGATTGTGATGATGATGATGATGTTAATGATGATGGTGGTGAGGATGATGATGACTATGATGATGATGACGATGACGATGATGATGATGACGATGATGATGATGATGATGATGATGATGATGATGATGATGATTGTGATGATGATGATGATGATGATGACGACGACGACAACGACGATGATGATGATGATGATGATGACGACGACGACTCTTAGAACTGCAGTAGCAGCAGTATAATAGCGCATATTATTCCATAAAGGGTTTTGTGCTCTCAGTAGCGCATTCAAATTGTTTGGCAATCTATTGTATATGGCGAATGGCTTAAAACCTTTTGGAAAGGAATATATTTATAAGAAGAATCTATAAAAATTGTATTCATGCAAGTAATGCATTGCTTATGGTGAGGAAGTTTCTGTACTAATGTGTTTTATTTAGTACGTTAGTAAGTACCTTGCATACGTAACTGTAATTCACCATATCTGATCAGCATTAATTCGTATCAATTAAAGAGATGAAATGATAAAACAGCTTGTACACATTAAAATGTAATGGACATTTGCTGATGTAATTTCTAAATTAGACACACGAAAGGTCTTTGCAAACTTAATATCACGATGGTTAATTTCTTTCCGCACGTATTCTCCAAAGCGTTGTCCAATGCCTATTTTCGGCACATTGAGGTTATGTTTTGATTATGGAAGCGAATTCCTTTGGCGTTCCCCGCGTCAAACCCGTCTCATTAGGATTAAATTTTTCCCCTCAAAGACTGTGTCATAATCTTGCCCGTTTTCCCGTGTACAACCCCGAACACCTGCAGCATCGGCCAATCGGCAAACGTTCTACTAGTTTCAACCGCGCAATTCAGTTGTTTGACAAGTTTGATCTTCAACTCGTTGGATATTTTTTCTCTTTCCTTGCAGGAACATTTTTTCGAGGACAGGAGAAGACTTGTAGCGTGGATATTGATAGAATGGGAGAGGAGCAACACAAATGGACGGAAACAATCAGATGGAGAATTCCTACATGCGGTGGTATAAGAATATACGTGTTCTTTATACTATGTTTCTACCTCACCTTAAGTTGTATGTTTTGCCCTCCAGTCTCAGCAAATGCAGAAATTAATTGGAAAAAACCGGGATGCCATTTAGTCGGTGAGTTTACACTTTCACATTGTAATTATTTGAGTTCCCCAAAGGGAGAAAATGTTGGAGCAGGAGGTTTCAAAGAGGTCGGATGGGGGAAAGTTGAAATGAGAGAATGGAAGGAATGGGTTGCGCGGGGAGGGGGGGGGGCAAGATTTCTGATTGGGGGTAGCTCGTCCCCCACCTCCTGGCTACGCCACTGTTTACTGAAGAAGCTATAAAATGTGAGCCTATATGAGGTGTAATGAATATGCAAATTATGAACTGTTAACACTAATAACCTGTCATCTTGCGTCTGGTGGGACAGGTTACTTGACATTTCTTGATGGGGACACGTGTCAACAAAATGGAGTGTGACCTTATGCCAATTTATGGTTCAGCTGTACATAAACTGAACTTGGGAAAATTAATATTATTCTACATTGAAAACTGGCTGCCTTTACTTGAGTTAACCTTCATGGGTCTCAAAAGGTATTGGGGAAAGTATTAGTTTTGGTAATGTCACATTTGCGTTCTAACTTTAACCTCGTACACTCATCCAGACCGGGGTTTATTGATTGATTGAGAAAACCGTCATATTTTGATGTGGACTGCAGGCGTATTTTAGGTAAAAGGAGAGCTTTAATATGCATGTTAAGTAACTTCATATGTTCTTTTCTTTGATACTCGTCGAAATTCGTTATCGTTTCAAATGTCTTCTTTACGGGTGTCTATTGACTGAAGCACACGAAATAAATGGATTTCAAATACGAAAGAAAATGAGGTTTTGAGCGTCAATTGCAAGTGAAATCGACATCAGGTGGACATATAGACAAACAGTGGTAATAAAACATAGTATTTAATCATGACTAATTAAGCCTAAAGAGATTCTATTAGGGGCAATGATGTGATGACTCGGATATGCATTATTCTCTAAACTTTGAATGGTCTGCTCATTTGAGGCGCAGAAAGGATTTGTTCGAATCACAAAACAGTTAAATCTGGGTAGAAATCCTTTCAATATGATCTAATTCACGGACTTCACAAAGTTCGTCTTATTTCCTGTTTATGTTATTTTGTAGGTTTAGTTTTGTTCGGTATGGCGTGGAGAACGTAATTAGTAAAAGTGGTTCCCCGAATTTAAAATTAATCCGCTTGAGACAAATGACGCCAACGTTGCCTGCCCATAGAGTTATATAAAGCCGAACTCGGCTTTATATAACTCTATGTGCCTGCCCTAAATAACTTGGAAAAAATAGGG
>JAMKCH010012493.1:0-27696 GCA_023653785.1 Ophioderma brevispina | reverse complement strand
CATGAATATATTCACAACACCAGTCCCTGGAATTTTCTTTACTCTCTGATAAATCAATTGCACCACAAATGATGGTCATCACCAACCCAAATATGAATGCTTTCTGGTTCCGCCTTGTATACTTGGTACCCACCACAATCATTCTATTTGCATTTCCTGGACGCTTTAAACCATGTTTGCATAAACCCTGTTTCTTGCATTGGCAGGCAGTGGTTTTCCAGATGTCCCAGGTACACGACTTGCTGTTTCATGTTTCCAGTGAGGTTTTTTTTTTTCTCCACAATGAACTACCGGCCCATATCATCACGCCGCCACCCTCGAGTCGAATTCGTAATAAAGACACATGTTGCCAGTGTCCGAGTTGTAATCCTTTCGGGCAACTCTGTGGTACATGTTATGGTTAGGCGTGGACATTTGTTCATTCGTCTGCTCGGTACCATGTTGACGCATCGCCGTTGATTACAAGTTTTGCCGGGGGGACCACGTTGATCCGCGTTGATTCCATTTTTTTATTGTCTTCTCCACAACGACGAAGACAGCCGTTGGCATTTTCCGGTCCTACGGCACGGTTGCCAAAGCCGTCGGCGTCATCTTGTCTGGTGTCAATCGTGGTTGTCCTGGATTTTCGTAGCTTCAATGACCCACACTCTCGACGTACTCTGCGTAATCCCCGAGGAAATCACGACTTTTGAGTTGTTGTACCCTTCCCGTTCGGAGTGCAAGTACTCCTCGGCGTATTGACAATACGTTGGACGAGACATAGCACTCGAGGAGATTTTTTTTTTGTGTCATTTTTGTTGTAAAAGTAACACCAACTCTGAAAAACGTGGGCACGTTGCACACAACTTGGAGCAGGTCAAAAGGAACAAACCACAGACGTCTGAACCTTTTATAGCTCCCACAAAAGGCGTTGTTACGTAATTGCAAAATAATGTAATCATTCACCTGCTCTAATATTGATTATGAGACGTTCAAATAGAAATACGTTTTTAAGATGGGTCCTGAACAAAAATTATTCAACTTTATGAGCAACAGTGTATGATATTTATGAAATTAAACTGTTTTACAAATGCGTGTATTATGTTCTACTTGTCGACTTCCCCAGAGATATTACTTCTTATTCCAAATCCCCCAAACAAAGATCATTTTCACTTATAGTTCAAGAATAATAATAATAATCAATTTTTTATATAGCGCTTTAAATCACTGTGAACAGCGCTGTTGCCTATTATTGTTACGCCGCCATAGAAATCTTCACAATCATTTCGCTTCATCTAGGTGGCTGCCGGCCCAAGCGAGCTCAAGTACCATTCAGCATTTAGATTGTAATAAATCCCACATAACTTGACGCTCCCAGATTTCGCTTGGGTTCGGCGAGCAATAGAGATGAGAATCTTGCCCAGTGACACAGACACGTTTGGCCTCCGCGGGGCTCGAACTCACGCTCTATGATCACGAGTCCTGCACTTTTTCCATCTGGACCACACGGCTCTCAAAACCAGCTATTTTATTTCAAAGCTGCAAAGTCCAAAAACTGTTTGCATTCAAAACAAAAGGGTTCTGTGTCAATTAATCCTTTAGGCACAGATTCAAAAATATTAGTTAATCTATCAAATTATAATCATGTTAATGAATTCCATAGGAGAGCCTTCAAGGCATTTGTGTGTTGTTTTTCGTGTACTGTTTACTTTTGGTACATGTATCTTAGAGTTTTGATTATATTGATACTTACAATGTTTTTGTTTGTTTGTGGTAGATTTTTAAGGTAACTTTAGGTATTCCCTGTGTCATTTTCCATTACTGGCCAATATGGTCTCCTGGAAAATGTCCTCATTCATCGGGTTGTGTTGATTTGCTTAATTGTATATGTTTTGTATGGTGATGCTTGTAAATAAGTTCGTGATATTAATTATATGATATGATATAAGTACTTTCAAGGAAAAATGCCGGCTGACGGATGATGTTGGAATGCTGTTCCATAGGACCACAACTACACAGATGAATGAATCTATTACATAGAACGTGTTTATGGCCAGGCATTAGTTTTCAGTCGGTATTAGGGTGATGATCGTAAAATCCCGACGATACTGGAACACACGTGGTCTCATTTTGAATCAAGCGCTATGCGGTGGAATAGCTTTGTAGGTTAGGTGGAAGGTAGGTAGAAGCACTCTGTTGTTAATAAGTCTTAGTCACACTGCAGCCGGTGATCGATCGCAAAAGTGTGAAAAGCCTTATTAAGGTTTTTTTTCACACTGATCAGTGCTCGATCGACTTTGGCATCCGATCACCGTCTGTAGACTTCAAACCAGCTACCAATCATTATAATACTTCGCAAACTCGTGACACACATATCGCTCTTGTCCTTCCTCAAATAACGCACACATATCCGTCCACTAATGCACGTGACGGTAAGTCAATCGCCATGTTGAAATTCCTTACCAGTCCGTTCATTTCACGATTGGAAAACTCACAATTTTCTTTGCGGAAAACACACCCAGGTGACAAATCAATCAACTAAAGATCATGGCCTGTACCTCACTGCATTAACAAGTCAACTACACACTGCCCTGCTATCAATTTCCTCAAAAAGAGGTATTTTCGTGAGAGCAGCAGCTCATTAAACACTTTCATTTTAAACTTTACATCGTAACTAAGGCGCTATTACGCATTCGTGCTATTATCAGAAAACGGCTGCACTAGTCTTCAAAAACGGCGAACGATCGTCGACGATCACCGCTCATGGGTCAAAAGCCTTAATTGTGTAATATGCTCCCGCGATGCGACACGAAAGACCGATCAGCTGCATTTTTGAACTCGCTGAACCTTGGCAAGAGGCCAGGATTATACCACTGACCTCTACGTATGATAAGGATGAGAAGCACACCCCGTTTATTAAAAAATAATGGTGTTTTGATAAGGTCTGGTGAGCCTGTTTGACTCCGACCTAGCGGCGAGCCTTTAGGCGAGCGCTAGTCGGAGTCTAACAGGCAATCAAAACTCCATTATTTTTCACTAAGGGTGTGTTTTTTGAATTCTTTATCTTACACATACGTCGTGACAAGAACGAATATAGATCTTATATAATTAGTGAGTAAAATTGAGAGTGTATACGTTGTTTTGTAATATCTTGAAGCAGCGTTACGTTGTTTCTTAATTATAAACACCAATTGTGGCTGTTTGTGTTCACTTGTGCAGCGAGTCCTAACGCCACGTCTAATAGTCGGTAATAGGTTTACTCTTGAGAGATAATCTTATTGTTTAGGAAAGCCTGATCTGATTTTAGAATGGCCTCATCTGTTGAGAAGATTATCCTATTGACCAGTGGCGCGGATTTAAGATCCGCAGTGTCAGCGCACTGCTGACAGGGCCCCCTAAAATATGCTTCATGCGTTGATTCCTTGACGCTAAGGGCCCCACCTAAGCTGCTGACAGGGCCCTTTTCCATAAATCCTGCCGCTGCTGATTGACTGGGTTAAGCCGGCGTTTTAATGGTTATTTATTGGCACTGTTTTGGATATTTAAGTAGGTACAGTTTCAAATAACCTTTTTACACGTATATCTAACCCCCGATTCTGACAACCACGAAGTAAAGATCTTGATACAGAGTTTCTTCGAGGTGCAGTGACTACCCGAATGTTTTACCGCTGTTCATGCTTAAGATTTTTTTTAGCTAAGAAGATATCTATCTTAGCAATTTTAAATAGGCCTATGTCTTCCGGCTATCACTACATCACTATCACTCGGATTGCGTTATATAAAAAGAAAACAAGGCAGAAATTCCCTTCACTTTTGCCTACGCTTTTCCCTCTTTTTATTTTAAAAATCCCCGTATTCAGTGATCAGGCGTTGCGGGTAGCTATTGTTCAATTGTTACCATTTTAAAAGTAAAAGCACATGTTTAAATTGTCTTTTGAAGATTTCCCTGACTTGAATCACTAGCTTGGCTGATTCGTGACGATATACATGTATTATTTAAACAGAGATGGTAAATCCGACATCAAAATAAGCTTTTATATTTAGTCACCTGAATATTTCCATGACTTTGAATCACTATCTTGGCTATGATTCGTTGTCGATATACTTGTATTATCTAACCAGCAGATGGTAATCCAACAATCACGATACATTACAGCAAACAAAACACCATAGCTATCTGGGAGTTGAACTCACCCACGACCTTAAGTGGAACACCACATGTGAGTAAACATAACAGCTAAAGCAAACCGGCAACTTGTTTCATCAAAGAAACCTCACCTCATGTCCTCAAGAAATCAAAGCTAAAGCATATGCTACTCTGGTTAGGCCTCTACTAGAATATTCAATCTTCTTTTGGGACACACACAGTAAGTGAGTTTAACAAGCCAAGCGAGTCTGTCCAGAGAAGAGCAGCTCGATTTGTTATGCGTGATTTAGTAGATATAGCAGCCCATCCTCAATGATGATATCATTGGGCTGGATACTTTGAAACTCCGCAGGAAAATAAACAGGTTGTCACTATGTACAAAGAACCAACAAAACAGGCTGCAATACAAAGGAGTAGTTTTTGCAACCGCTAATCGCCCTACCAGCATTCAAAACAAAACCAAACATGGCCCTCAACGACAACTGGAAAAAACGACCTCATGAAGACGTACAACAAGACTTTCAACCAACAATCCAATCCTACTACATAACACAAGTTTTCAATAATTTTTCAATCCTTAACGCAGCGCACCATATCCGCCTCGGTTGGCTCAATGGGAGCGTTGAGGAGTACTAAAGCAGAAGCAGAAGCTTTTGTATTGAGTCACCTGTTCTTTCATCGTTGTTTATTTCAACAATTAAGGAGCAAAATGTTTCGATTGTCCCTTTAAAATAGTTGAAAGTAAAAGTAGATGGCAATCTGTGTTCACAATTAGCTTTTACATTTAGTTTTTTCACTATTGTTTATTTCTTTCATTTAATTTGTACCACCTGAGGCCTGTGTGTTCTAGAATTTTCCTTGTTCAATAGTCCTTTTTTTTTGTTTAACTAAGAATATTCATCAGGCCGTTATTTTTCTCCGGAAGGGTCTAAGCCATCTTTCGGAAAAAATAACGGTGTGATGAATATTCATAGCTTTAAATAACGGTCTCTGCCCGCTTTCGTAACTATAATGGACAGTTGAACAAAAGAAACACAATTGATAATGATGAAAAGTAAAAGGGCTAGACGTATATACATGGATAGCGGGCTGCCGCACAGTTGAATGGTCGCCGAGTGTTACAACAGGAAGTTGCTTTTCTACCTTGGTAATATGGCGGGAAACAAGCATAACACCTGCTGGTGCACATATTCCACACAGATGTTCTATTGTTGGACAAGGTGTATGCATGTTTCCCGCCATATTGTATAGGTCAAAAACCAACTTCCTGATGTTTCATCGGCGACTCTGACCCGCTATCATGTGTAGAGGTCAGTGAGTTATACAAGTTATACAAAAGTTATACAAGAATTTCACTTAAATGTGACAAAGGCATGAACCACTTTTCACGTAGCTTTCTGATCTAAATATTATCGGATGCTGCTAATCTTCCTTACGACTATCAGGGCAGCTCTACATTATATGCTGTTTAACATGTTGCTCATTCTCACTGAATAATAGTCCATTGTCATTCTCGAATTCCGTACTTGATGAGATGATGGGTCAATAACCAGTTCTCATAATGTTTATTATAGGCGGTCAGGAGGCGTTGTTGAACTGTGACGTTAAATACATACATCAATGCAGTTTGTGTTGTTGTGGTTGTTGTTGTTGTTTAGTTAACATCAGCATTTTGGATTTGCATCAAGACCTATCTTTAGCGATACATGTTTATATCTTATTTCGGCCACCCGAAAGAGGAATGTCAGGTAAAGCTGGATCCTGGACACCGTGGGTAGAGATGATATCTTGTAATGGAGCAAAATAATGAGCATGTATGAAATTAATAGTTTTCCGCAACAAGATTGACAGGATCCCACATGGTGTTTTTGTCAGTGACACCGTACTTGTATTCAATGTTGGCCATTGGCCTAAGCTGTAATGTTTTTTTTCTTTTTAGTTGTGAATTTGGCGAAGCAACCATGATGAAGCAAGGACATTACACAAGAAAATAATTCTAATCTAACTTAGAAATCACATGATATAAGTATTTAAAAAATGTATTATAAATCTGCTGTTTGCAGCAGGTCATAAGCAGCGCACCTAATATTTATAAATAAAATAACTCTTGAAAAGGGTTGAGTACAATCAGTTCAATACGACCAAAGGTTACCTAGGGGCAGGTGAAGCACCTCACCCGAGCATTAAAAAATGAGCCGCTAATGCGCATACACCCCTGTAAACCATGCCTCCTACAAATTATTTCAGGCCCTTTGGAATACATTGATTAGGAAAGTGTGTTCATTGGACTTGACTAATTATACACCTTGTTAGTAACTCTATATATATGATTTAGAGAATAAAGGTATGATTTTGGGAACCGGTGTGAAAACAATAGTCCGGCAGGAGCCAAAGTCGGGGCTCCATAGACGATAACGGAATAAAGCGTGAAACTAATGTTACGTGAAGAGTCAACTGAATCGATTGCCCTATTGTTTACCATTGTTCCTGGACTATGAGTACGCCGGACAATAATTACTTCTACACCGGTACTCTCTTTAAGACGAGTTGAAACCAAGGCGATAACATTATTTTAATGTTGTCGTCGGTTTCAATTTCATCGCAAAGAGAGTAACGGTGTGAAAGCAACTATAGTTCGACGGAACCATAGTCCGGGGTCCATAGACGATAACGGAATAAAGCATGAAGTTAATGTTGCGCGAAGAGTCAACTGAATCGATTGCCCTATTGTTTACCATTGTTCCCGGACTATGAGTACGCCGGACAATAATTACTTCTACACCTGTTCCCAAAATCTTAACTTTATTCTCATTCTTAAACAGCTTATTATTTAAGGTAATCTTAACCCAATTTTGCGATTGTTATGGCTTAGATACAACAAAAAGAACTGCCACCACCCAGTGACAAAAATCGAACAACCCGTTGAACGCAACGAGACGCAACGTTAGCAGGCGCGCGCGAATGTAGCCAAACAACGTCAATACGCAGCGCGTACTACCTGGGTTCAATTGTCGAATGAAACCCAGGCATCAGCCAATGAATTAGAGAATAAAGGTATGATTTTGGGAACCGGTACTCTCTTTACGACGAATTGAACCCCAAGGCGATACCATTATTTTAGTGGAAGAACGAGGCCGAAGGGCCCGAGTTCTTCCACGCAAGAAAAAATAATGGTATCGCCGGGTTCAATTCGTCGTAAAGAGAGTACCGGTTCCCAAAATCATACCTTTATTCTCATTCTTAAACAGCTTTATCATTTAAGGTCATCTTTAACCCAATTTCGCGATGCTTTATGCTTAAATACAACAAAAAAGACTGCCACCACCCAGTGACAAAAATCGAACAACCCGTTGAACGCAACGATCATACGCAACGAGCGCAACGTTGGCATTCGCGCGCGAACGTAGCAAAACGCAGTATGACGCGAGCGCTTCAACCTAAAAATAACATCAATACGCAGCGCGTACTACCTGGGTTCAATTGTCGAATTGAACCCAGGCATCAGCCAATGAAACTACTTACATTTTCAAGCTGTTAAGAATAGCGTAATTTCAAAAAGCACGGGGAATAAAGCATTATTACCCAAAATAAAACGATTACTACCTTCGATATCTAATGCAAGTCCGTTTGGCCACATCAGTTCCGTGTCTACAAGAATAACTCGCTGGCTGCCGTTTACATGAGACTTTTCTATTTTGCTGTAGTTCCCCCAGTCAGTCCAATATATGTAATTTATCCAGTTAACATGGTGAGGTTGGGAGAGAAAAAATGGAGAGAGAGAGGCTAAAGATTATTATATACATCTCAACTGATGAAAGGGTAACGTGACACTGTAAATTGGCTCAAACAAGACATGCCGAATTCGTTGATAGGCGTGTCCATATACGAGATGGTAAGACGGTCTAGACATACTTTCTTTACAAGCTTTGGCTAACACATTGCATCACGGATAAAGCACACCAAGTGTATTGGAGACTAGCAGTATATGTTCTTACAAGGAGCACTAATTAATCTGTCATTACTAATTGCTTTTTATTTATTTTTTAATGATTCATTTTATCAGTACAACTAAGAAATATAATTTCAGTGCAGTAAATGAAAAACGTAGGATATGTCAATTTTAAAGAAATATTCGCTGGAATTCAATGTAAAGTAGAAATTGCACGAATCAGCTCAAACGCTGATCTCGATAATGGGAAATTACTAATAACTATATAGAAACCAATTCCAAATGACTATGTTTCAAATTTGATACATCTTGGATGTTATACATAATTTTCTATGATTTTACCGATTGTGTAGCCACTTTGGACGACATCTTGAATTTTGCCAAAGTCTAATACGACAATTAAAAAGGAAACAAAAAATGGTTTTGTAGTCTAGAGTCCTGGGTGTTGAACGGGACACCCTCCCAGTAGATATCGACGAATAATGGACTTCAGGTGCGTGAAATGACTTGCTAGACATTTAGATATCCATAATGCGCGTTTTTTCATGCCCAAAAATTAAAATGGCGACCATGGCGACCAATTTTTGTTGATGTTACCTATTGTGGTAGCACTTTGGACTCAATCTTGAATTTTGCCAGCAGAGTGGCCCCAAATTTTGTTAAACATCTCAAATGACTAATATACAATAAAGAAAAAAAAAGATTGTAGAGTCATGGGTGTTAATGGGACCCTCCCGTAGATATTCGACTATTAAGGCGCGTGCAATGAATTGCTGGACAGTTACAAGTACGAATACCCATAATTCGCGTGCATGCGCAATAAAAGGGCGACCAGATCAGTATTCTCCTTTCATTGGGAATAGTTAAGTATAGTGGTCCCCGATTATACTAATTTCAGGGGATTGTCATATCGTACACCTATTGATTAAACGCCCACTGTTGTTGTTGTTGTTATGTTGATGTTTTTGTTGTTGCTGCTGCGTGTGTGTTTGACTTTTACCTGCTGTCTTGTCGACTTACGATCGCCCTAGGTTCATCTAATTGATCATCAATGATAACTGTACGTTCAGATCCATCGAGATTAGCCCCATTTCTATTTAAGCTGTTCCAGTGTCCGTTCCAATACATCACAACGATTTACAGAGTCACAGCCAAACCATCTGAACTAAAATGTCAGATTACAAATACAACACACTTAAATAACAAAGATATACAGCAGAGCGCAAGCATAGCAATGTCCCATATATTATTCCAGCATATCGAATGTTAACTAACTTTTTAACAGTAGAATCGAATGTCATGTTCTAAATATTGAAAAGGAGCATATTGAGGTTTTAACAATCCTACATGAGCGTGAAAATTAACACATCATTGCCACCAGACATATTTAAGGAGGAATGCACGAGAGTGTTTGTATTCGTGCTTCCGAATCCCCAGGGAAGCGAGGGATTTGGAGAGCACGATCAATAACTTCGAGTGCTTTCTCCGACTTAAAACCTTGGATTTATACCATGTATTCAGGCAATTTACCAGCATTTGATTTTATCCTGTGGATTCCGGTTGCATGTTTATACGTCTTATACGCAATTGAATTGTTACACAACACCTGATGGTTTGTATAACGTAATTCTTACACACTGCTTATTTGTATACTGTAGATGCCGTACATATAATTGATCGATAGTCATACTGGAAAAATCAAACACGTAAACCATGGTTAAACTGAGTGGCTGTAACACCATCTGGATTGTATAATAAACTGTAGATAATTCGTGATACAACGACTTTTCAATTCGAAATTCTTACACACCTTTATTGGTTACCTAGATTCGTACTAAGAAACGTGCTTCAGTTAGGTTATTCGTAACCAGCGGAATCAAGCAAAAAAAATCAATAAATCAATAAATGCATTTGTCGTGATCGCGTTTTCCCTCCAACACTAAAATATTTCGATAAAGAATTATTTATGCACCCAAAGTAAATTATGCGGGAGTCTGACACAAGTGATTGTCCATCCACTTGCCGTGCTAAACGAAAACTGATTGAATTGACTTAAACCATGGCGCAAATTAGAATCAATGTCCGCATTACCTTGAATAAGTGGTGGGTCGTACCCTCCAGTGAAGTCTGAAAGCCTCAATTGTCGAGTCCAAGCACAGTGCTCAGGATCTAATCAGTGCATTAGGAATGCAGCATTCAGACTGCAGTGGGCCATTGATATAGGCCTATGCACATACATGTCGTGTCTTGTGTCGCGGGCTTTTCTCAATTTACTTACCCAATGTATATATGGTGGATATACGTTATCTTGGAATTAAATTAACCATATCTTCGAAAGCACTTGCGGGGAGGTGGGTTAGCCTGAGAAATACGGCAACACGAAATATTCAAAAACGATACCCAGCTCACTGCAGATATATACCTAATATACTTTTGAATATATTTCACCAAGCGATACGGACAAGGTTTGATTGTGGAATTTTACTATCCTCCGGAAAGCCAGGATGCGACATGTCAAATGCAGCCTAAGGTGGCGGTGATCTTCCTTATTTTTAGGCAAAAAACTGTCTCACTTCATGCGCTTAAGGCGGGCAACAAATGTTTTTAAAATTCTGCGTTTTATATATTGCTAATTTTGAGATGTTTTTCCCGAGTGTGTCAAAAAGACCATTGAAAACAAATTACCGATAAATGAGCTAAACTGTAAGAAACAAACATTCCTGGTAGCACGAGCCGTTTTTACCTTCAAACACAGGGATCAGGCAAAAGAGCTGAGATAAACATTTTGCCATTGATTTATTAAAAATAAAAGGGTCAATTAAATGTATATTTTTTTTGCGTGAGTGTAATTCCTCAAAATATTTAATGTGGGCCATTTTTTCCTGAAGTCCCCCTACATTTTTGTGACCTCCTTGTGTCCTAAGATGTGAAGCGCCCTATATAGGACCTCCATTGTAAAATTAAATTAGTCAACTTTCGTACATTTGAGTCCTATAATTGTATAACTAAGACACAATCATTTTGACTAACTAGTCAAAACGATGTTTTATAGGACTATTTGTAGAAGATTGAGTCTTTATTTACGCAATTTGCTGTTTAGTTAAGAATTGAATATAATACCTGGCCTGATTCATTTATCATATTGATAAACGTACTGATGAGTTAATAATAAGTAACCAATTATCGTAATTTGCCACATTCCAAGGGGCAATGTAAACCCGCATGACAAGTTAACTCTAAACTCTATTCCTAAACCTAAACAATGACCTGACTTTTCATGTGATGCGTTTAGTGGAAAAAAAAAACATCTTTACCTAAATCTTGAGGCTTAAATGGTTCCATGTACACAGAGAAAATTACATGAAAATAAGTAATATAAAAGCAAACAACAAACACAAACAACAAAAAACAAATTAAAATATTAATATAACTTGTATAATGCCTACTATGATCCATTTCCAAGCTTGCTCGATTTTACGTCCCTGGACATTGAAAAAAAAAACACCTACTATAGTAACAGGTCCGATTTATACTAATGAACAGGTGTAAAATTATGCACTTTGAAACAAAAATAATAACCTACACGTGTACAAATTGTGTTTATAAATCATTTCTTAACGTGGCAACAAAATTACCGGGCCGAAATGATTTTTCCTTCCTTAAAAGATGAAGAAAACATCAATTGCCTCAAAATTAAGCATGTATAAACTAGACAATGTTTTAAATCATAAACAGGGAGAAACTGTTCTAACATTATGTTTGACATGATGCTTATTATAATTTTCTGTTGTTGTTTTTCTACACATTTATGCAAACTTTTCCATATGTTTATAGTGTAGATTATTTGTTTTTACGATGCCACAAACTTTTTTGCAACGAATCTCTAGTGTAACTGTAGATTCGTGCAGAAAAAGTGTGGAATTCGTAAAAATAATCAACATGACAAACAAATCAATGACGTCATAGCAATGTTTTAATGCATTGAAACCAATGTCACTTTGAGGACACAACTATGCCCTAGTCACAGTTTACACCATGTTGAAACCATTATTTTCTTTGATCTCAGAATTACTACCTCTTAATACTAAGGTCTACCATGTTTACCTTTAATATGATTAAATAAACGCAAACCTAACCCCATCAACATCACTGTTTTACTTTTTATGAGCCCATTATCATATCTATATTTTGCTATAATATTATAGGCCCCCATATATAGTAAAAACACTACAAATTTCAAAGTGGTTCTGAAAAATATAACAAATATTAATCCGATTCTCGCGGAAATTTTTAAAAGAATCTGTTCCTACTGCATTTGATAGGTAAAGGTGTCTATATTTGAGCACTCATCCGATTTACGATACTTTTTTGTCAACCAAGTCACTATGCACGAAAGAAAAATCACAGCCTGAGTCTAAGAACCTCTCATCTTCTGTTTCACTTCCCTCTACCAGACCTCTGCACTCATAATTTTTCTGCTCTGGTCCAACCTTTCTCTAACCATTACCAATTGACAAGTTTGGCAATCACTGCACTATGTCCTCTTTCTTTAACAGTGACAACGATATCAATGGGCTAGTCCATTGTGTAATTTTGACGTTAGACCCAGCTGTATGATACTTTCCTTCTGATCTACTAAGTATTCTTTTCATTTCTATGGTTACTTGTATTAGGCCTATCTGTCGCTTTCTTCGCTGGAATTTCTTAACACGTTTTTTTTGTACCCTTTCCTACTAACTATCAAAATCATCGTCTGCAAAATCACAGCTTTCCTGCCTGTGGTAGGTTTATGTTCTCTAACCCAAATTTGAGTCTTGTCATTGTGTCTGTCATGGCTGCTCATGATAACATTTCTGCTTTCTGCCAATCATCACGATGTTCACACTGGTTTCACTTAATTAGTAAGCAAATCTTCAATCTCACATATATTTCCCTGTATCTTTCACTCTTCTGCATTTTGCGATTGATCTAAATCTTTTGTCCTGTCGTTTCCTCTGTGATATCGTACCTTATATCTTTCGCTTCTTTTTCTTTACTTCTTTTTCATAATTTTTGGCAATCAGGTGCACCCATCTCAGCAGCATATAGGCTGCTTGTTGCCTTTGCAAACCTTGCCAGTTGAGGGAGGGAGGCAGTTTTCGCTCCGCTACCACCCCCAATTCTCCCTACTTACTCCACCATAAGTTGAGCAACACGCCTCAATGTAGTAAGGTAGTGTTCGTTGACCTTTGAACTCTGTTCCTAATCTGTGTTTAGAGTCCTGGCTGCCATGATAGTTTTCTGGACGAAGCCCTTGTGAATTTCTTTTTTGTCTGCTCCGTACAACAAGTCTACAGCTCCATAGTCAAACAATCAACCCACATACCTGACGTTGCATAATAAGAGACCTTTAATTTTATACCTGAAAGAAGGCAATTGGATCTCTTCCGTTTTTCCGTCTAGTCTGTGTGGCCCTGGTAATTGTCTTTCTTTCTTTCCACATCAGTCCAATCCACCTTCCTATCTACAGGGTCGCAGTCCACAGCTACTGGCCGATACAAAGTGAGCGAGGAATCTCAATGAGCTCAGTGCTGCCAACCGTCCCATCCATATATACTGTTAGTAAGATCCGTTACTATGAAAGTCTCTAAAGTAGAATAAGATAAGGAGGAGACGAAGAGGAGAATAAGAAAATGTAGTCCTAAGATGTATATAAGAACTCCCGGAAATAAATAGCCATATTTGAATTCTTCAGGAATAGTTCCAAATATTGGTGCAACATCAAACATATCAAAATTCCCCAAGTTTTCTCATTGTGCTTACAGACATGTCCCACAAACATACATCAAAGATTTTTTTTTTTTTGGCCAACGATTTCAGTTCATCTCAACTGGAGTTTACTGATTCTTTTTTAGAATGTTCCAGTTCCATGAGATTTTTTTCGTTGGTGTAATTTGGGGGTCTGGCTCAAGGGTTATGCCAATGATCTGAGACAGTTGAAACACCTGTTGGGACAGTTTTCGCGCTATCCTGTTACACAAAGTTGCCATTGAAATCACCTTCAAGACATTTCTCTTTAATTGAATATTAAATAAAAAGTAGGTATAAACGTTGCTGCTTCTGTGATATAACATGATTTAGAACTTATAATCCACAATTGCTAATAAATACATGTAGCATTGGGAATTCATTTCCAAACAGTCTTGTTGTCACAGCTTTACTCCGGTCAGCAGTAGGTAGAACCATAAAAACACCCTTGTTTAAAAAGTAAACTGAGACTTTGAACACAACCATCCTACTTATTGCTCTTGTTGACACTGCTTTCTCATCATATTCCTCCCTGGCATCTGAGACAGGGGGGAATAGGGGAAAGGTAAATTGTCCCTCCACATTAGAGTGGTCACACATTTGTTCCTCAACAGATTTGTAGACTGTTACATTAGTTTCAGCGTCAAATTCCCCAAATTTCCATGAATTTATATTATTATCCCCCTGAAAATGAAGTCCCCTCATTCACCCACAACATAATAATTTCTGGTGGGTCAATGAAAAATAAATATTGATTAGTCCCAATGCATGATTAAACATTCACTCTGATCTGTACAAGATTCTTTGTTTAGAACGGGTTTATTTACCACAACAAGATGCTACACTTTTTATACCTTTAGTTTCGTGAACCTTCAGGTGAACTTGCCACCAAGTGTATTTTATCCTTTGTGTACAACTGACAATATCTCCGCCTAGGGTCGCATCAAAATGGAAGGAATAAAAGCAAGGATTTAGCGTAGGATCTTGTCTAACAAAATAAAGTCAAAAAATGTATGGCAAAAATGCACATGTTTACAGTTTTAATATTTTAGTTTGAGTGTATAGTTTTTTATTGGGACAGTCTGTATTTGAGGAATAAGGAGGTACAGTTTGTACAGGGGGGACAAATTTTAAAATGGTTATATTTGTGTTTGATGTATATCATAGTTTGTATCATTAAGGATTACCAAAAGGTATAGTTTGCCTATCTCTGATTTAGGGTAAATTTAACTATTATGAAAATCGCGGTTCAAGGTCATATGGGGGTGAGGTGGTTGGGTAAAGGTTCAGAATGCTCCGATCTTTAAAGTGTGTCCATTTGTGTTCCTTGTGTTAAACTGAAAATACATTATTTAAACAGTAAATTCCTTTGCAATATAGTTATAGGGATCATTATGACACAGGCTCCTATGGAAGGTCACAAAGCCGATGCCTTTATAAGGTCAATATTAAACAGATCTAGGTGGAGTGAAGGATTTTGTTCTCTATAATATGACGTACAACATGTACAAGTAATTGGGAACTAGTTTGATTAAAATCAGGACTGTTTTGAAAAATGTACCCTCGATGACCTTGAATATTTGTTAGGCAAAACTATACATTTCTTAATCAGTGAGACTAGAAGAATACAATAGTCATGATTAGCTCATGTAATCATTTTCAAATGTTATATCGATTGTAATATATGATGCCACTAGAACTATAGAGAAATTGCATTTTTTTGGTAGATAAAAGGAGGAAATAAAGATGCTGAACGTAACTAAAATATAGTTACTTTAGTAGAATTTTCGAGATAATTCTCTTCAGGATCTACACAAAACGTTATAAAAAGTAAAAAACTAACTTAGAAATAGATATTATTATTTGGAAAAACATACTATTTTAAAATTTTATGTATATTGCCAGAAATAGGCCTATAAACCGAGCCCACAACTACCGATGATTGCACCAGGTGTTACCAGTATGTAGTAATGAATAAGCCTTAACTAATGTAAGGCCATATGTCTAAAACCTTACATTATAAAACATCAAACATGGAAATGAATAATACTTTACACATTTTTGCAAATTATAGGTACAGCAATGGGACGCCTGGCACCAAGATATGCCAATATTTTATGTATTTTCAGAAAAGAAAATGCTTGGCAGCTGCTTCCAACTCGTCCAGGCCTGTTGGAAACGTTTTATTGACGTGATTTTCTTTCCTCAGCAGATGTTAATGATCTTGAAATATCAAAATACATCAATAATTCCCATAGATCTGGAAACTCAAGGACCCACTTTATACCAAACCTAAGATGTCCATTGTATTTGCTTCCAACCTCTTGTCAGGACTAATCATATAGGGATCCGTCCGTTATTTGTACTTATGAGGCAGATACTGAAAACCATCAGTCGGATCTGTAGAATCATCTACTTCGTAGGAATTATGATAGTAAGGTAGATAAATACATGGCGTATCAATAAAAACGCAACAAAACTTCTCCCCAATTTTTGTGGTAATTGTGTAAAATAACATCAAAATAATTAATACCATCTTAAAGCCACATATCTCCTCTTTCCATCGATAGGTAATTTGTTCATGTGCGGTCATGGGTAACCGAGTAATCATTGTTTTTGCACAATCATGACAATGGGACAAAGTGATCTTGGGACCAAGTTTGAAGTAATGCTAACCCAAATCCTATTCAATTTTCCCTCTCTTCTCACTTCAGTCATGCAAGTGATTGGGATTTGTATTGAAACTTGGTCCCAAGCTGACTTTGTTCCATTGTAAAAAAAATGTATAATCGGTTATCCATGACTGACTTCATTGTCTTCAGTGGTTGACTTGAAATCCGTGTATAAAAGACAAAGCAGTACTTTTTATCTGATTCTGTAATTTCTATAAGATGCGTATCAAAAATTCCCGACTCGAAGACCAAAAAAAAGCCTTTCCCGGCAAATATACCAGATTTTAAGCATGATATTGTGCACCATGATTAATGCAGTTTCACCTCAAACACAAACATTATTGATCTTTGTTTATTCTGTACTGGTGTAAACCGCAACCATCTGCGTTAGTGTAGATTTTGAGACGCCATCGCTGATGTATATTTGCGGGAGGTGGTATGACAAATTTCCTCAAATACTTTTTTTCACATTTAGTGGTTTGTTGCTACATTAAAGCAGTTATGTGGAATTGTACACCCTTATTCCTGATTTATAAATTTAAAAAAAAAAATCCATTTCCATATTTTTTTCGATTCTCTCGCCATATCGCTGCATTCGTTGCAATATCGATGTATCTTTATATTTTCTTACCGTTCGCAGTGAACTTTTCGACGAAAATTAAAATCCAAATGATAAATAAAGTGTTTATGAAAGCAAAATACGACGACATTGTTGTTTTCGTTTACACCAGTCATGCAATGTGACTTTTGAACAGGTAACCGTTTACAACGTTAATGTTTTGTCTGTTCCGCCTACTGTTTCAACATTTAACATGTTTTAAAGTACACACCAGGATCTACATTCCAAACATACGAACTCTCTATTATACTTTGTATGATATCATCATAACTCTAAAGTTCATTTTATAGTCTGGATCACATAGGCGGAAATCCCGGAGATGGATATAACGGGGAATGACCCATATGATCACCCCATCTTCCAATTTCAACTTAAGTGTATACGCAGTATCTTAACCATGCGGGAGTACCTTCGTGGGTACTCCCATGCAAATGAGCTTGAGCTCTGTGTGATTATTTTTATTAATCTATCCATATTAATATTTTGGTCACCTGTGTTTTTTTTTTTTACACAAAGTGTCATAGATAGTGGTTTTTGGTGTTGCTGAACTAAAATATAAATGTACTAACTGAAAAAGGATCATAATGTTTGGAGCCCTCTATGGGCCAAAGTGTTGCCTAGTTGGCAGCTGGTATGGGTACTTCTAAGAAACCATAGTTTTTATTTTTTTTTTTTGTTATGGCACTCAGTGCTTGTGTACTTCGCAAATACTTTATAGGTACTGCATCTATAAGGCATCAAGGGGTACCCTTGGAATAGAGCCTCAGGGTACACATGGAGTAACCTAAGCTCTGGGTTACACCGCGCAAAAGAAAAATATTGAAACATACTGAAATGAATCCATACTACTCTAGCTGGTGGCAGTGACATAACTGCCACCATTCTTTGTGCAACAGTCATGCTTTATTCAGGATTTTTTAGGGGAGGGGTGATTTTTGTTTTAAAAAGGGGACATTTTCCCCAAATTCGCCCCTCCCCCTAAAGAGGGCGAAAGGAATTTGGCAAACGTGGACATTTTTACCGAAATTTTAACCTTTTTTGGCTCGCTCCGTTCACAGGGGCGTTACAGGGGGCACTTGTCAGAGGGGCAAGTTCCCGGTTTGGCGCCAGATTTCCCCGTTTGGAGGTGGTTTTGAGGCCACTTTCCTGGTTCGAGGTAAAATAGTGGGCGTCAGATGGATCAGGTTACGTAAACTCCCAAATAATCAAGAGACTTGTCAGAGTTCTCAATATTAATGGAATTCTATCATGGGATCAAAAAAGGTTTCTTGGTCATTTGAATATAATGCATATGCAACGGATTAGGATGTTTTCCCGGATTGATTTGGGGGGGCATACTATCAGGTTTTCCTGGTTTCATATTGTGGATACTGGGTAGGTCTTACCTCCCGGGGGGCACTCCCTAAAAATAGGTGCCGGGGATGTGCGGCCCTATTGACCCCCGTTTTTAAACCTGTTGTCAGTGAAAGACCCCTTTTTAAAACCTTCTGTGGGGCATGAATGAACCCCCCTTTTTTTAAAACCTGTCACTGAAGACGCCCCTTTTTTCTTTACTCTCAGTTGAAGGGTGCCCCCATTTTTAATCAAAGTCCCTGAATTACCCCCTTATTTCTATTTCATGCTCTCACAGCAAGCCCATTTTTAAGTTATAACAATATCAACGGGTTGAATGGTTAGACATTTGCCCGAGAATTGACCCCTTTTTTTCCACCAAAATCTGAGAGGTCAGTGATTGACCCGAGAATGACCCCCTTTTTTCACAAAAATGTGAAAGGCTCATGATTGACCCCCAGTTTTCATCCTCCTCACCAAAATGCCCCCTTTTTTCTTTAAGTTCCTCAGCCGAATGCCCCCTACTTTGAAAGTCCCAATCAGCACATCCTCGTCACTTCATATATGAGTGCCCCACGGGTTTACTGGTTTCATGGGAAGGGTATTCCTTGTTTGGTAATACACGAATTCCGAAGGGGAAGCCTCGAAAGGAACACCCTCTACGTCGCCGCCATTACTGGGGGCATCCCGGCCACCAAAACCACACATGAACAGTACACACACCGCCGCATATTGCCTTAAGAACGCAATAATAAGCCCAATAATCATGAATAATTCAAGAATTGTACAACCTTACCTTTTTTGCAAGTGTAAAATTCACCGTTATTTCCATGGATTTATGGAAGGATGATGTCAGGTATGGGCCTAACTGGAATTCCAGGCAAGTCTTACTGTTGTTGTAAAAATTGAAGGTTATCTCGCCCACTTTGCGTGCCTGGGAGAATGAACGCTTGGTTAGAATACGTGTTAAAAATTGGTAAAATTACTATTTTTTGATCAAAAATATTTTTCGCTAAAATTTCAAACATCCAGACAAAAATAAAGTAACAATAGAATGTTGATATATTCCGTGTACGTGAAAACTTTAATAGTTCCAAGACCGATTCGTATTTGCTGAAAACGTGACATCTTCCGATGCGGGTTGTTGGTGTTTAGAAAGGACACTCCGTGCCCATGTGACGATTTCGGAGATCGGACACAAATGAAGTCTCGTTGGTGCATGGACTGTTTGCTACGCTGGGACTATTCAGTACACGTTAAAATGACCGGCGAGTTACAATGGGTATTTAACTGAAATGGAGACGATGATTGTTTCAGGGGGTAGGACATGCAACCAATAACATCAACAAGCAAATTCAAAACGGCATAAGCTTCCGGGTGGCTAGCTGTTTTCAAAGACTTAATGTTAGGAGGGTCGCTCTGACGCATAATCGACGGTTTAAACAAGACTTGACTAAAGACTAAGGCCTGGTCACGAATATTTAATCTAAATGACCGTTTATTGGATTACACTATTTTGCAGCGGGTTAATCCACTAACCCCGACGGATTTTTGAGTCAATATTTTGTTCTTAATTTATCATGCTATTACTAGATCTTTTTTGACAAAGGTTTAGTTGATTGGGTCACGTTTAGCTGCGCGCACCAGTCCCCAAGCAGATATTTCTGCCAAAATTGTGACTTGGCGTTCTTAGCTGTCCGCGCGCGTAAATACCATCCCTTGCGTCACTGTGCGATTCTCCGACATAGCAAGCACGCTTTGGCCCTTACCTGTTCCAATTGAAGTACAAAGTAGGCCTATGTGCTGTTTCCAGATTTAATGCATTATTAAACAACTTGAGGTCAAGGATTATATTGCTACTTATAAACGGGCCATCCAGTAACTAAATATCCTTCTTTTTCCGAAAATAAACACAAAAGCAGCTTCTCTCCTGATTTTTTCCTACCTACTTTCAATTTAGTATCGGGAAGTGTGTTTTCTCTTATCATTTCTATGTCGGACTCAGAAATGTATAATGAATACATCCTCAGATGACAAGAGTATGCCTATTTTGCTTTCCAACAAACCATTTCCCCTATTAGGTCTTATAGAGAGTGTTAAATGCCTAAATATGATGATTAATGTTGATCTCTTATATACGTTGTCGTTTGAAGGAATACACTTTGTCATTTTACCGAATTCCCGGCAGTAAAGTTAAATGGTAATCCTTAATTATTTTGCCTCGTGTAAAATCCAGGAATATCCGAAAATCACATTTTGTATGTAGATATAAGACATTTTTTCAGTATTCCCACAGCAATTATGTCATTTTATGCACTGTAATTTACTAGGCCCTATTTAAAAAGAAGGTAACTTTAGGCCGGAAAATTACCGTAAAAATAAAAGGATTGTTGCTTAATCTTTTTCGTGAAAAGTTGACTCAGTTACTTGGAACTTCATAATCATTTTAAAACATTGAAGTGATGCAAATCTTAAATCACCTATTCAACTGAACTAAAGGCTTTTATTTTACATTTTTAGCCTGTTTTCCTTCAAAGCAAAAAACACAGATTTTTTGTTTGCCCAGCGCCATTGCAGCCTCATAAGTAGAGACATCTTGGCATAAAAAGACGACGTATCGAATCCCATATGTGTTTTTTTAAAGTGTTCCCATGAACAATTTATAATAGCGTTGAACTTAAAAGGAACGAATTTTTGACAACGTAAATTTAGAAAATTGCTAAGAACTATAGGTAGGCCTCTATTCCCGTCCAGCTTAATACTTGTTTCAGAGTACACGCTTGAATGCCATTCAAAATCAAAATCTGGACACGCCCTTGATTTTTCTTTCTCACCCTTTCATAAACTTTTTTCTTCCCTTTCTTACCATAGGCTTTTTTTATATTGATTCTCCTATAACTCTCCAAAACATATCAATATTAAAGATTAAAATTACAAAGAGGGAAAACCCAATCCTCCATGAGTCAGTGCGCACATTTTGCTCGCCTGTTTTTGTTCGTGTGTCATTTAACGTTTACATGCGTGACACTTGGGGCGTTTTTACGCAATCTCCATATCGGTTGGTATTTTAGACTACTACAAATGCCGTTATTTTTCGAACATAACAGAAAAAGTAGTTCGGTGAACCCTACTGTTTTTCCTCAGTAATCGACAGATCTTGTTTGCGCGCAACTTTTATTAAAATTTGGACAAAAGTTATCGAACGATTTTTTTTTTTATAATCTTCAAAATGTCCCTGACAAATGAATTTTCCCATAGACGCGTGTACAAATTTTTGAAAAAATAGGTGTTTGTTATAGATTTTTTCTCAAAAACGATTAAAATTAAAAAAAAAAACTTTTTATTTCTGATATTTTACGTACATCGCTGAAAGTTCATTTATACGAAATCTTAACAAAATCAATCAAACGGATCTAGCCGTGACCCCAATCACCTTAAAGATGATTTTTTAATTTCACTGGGACCGCGACTGCCATAGTAAATGCACGTAGCTGTTACCCAAATTACCGTTTGGAAATCCCCAATTGCCCAAATCGAGCAGATCGTGTCCTACCCCCCTGGATTGATTTCATTTGTGCTCAGTAGCGAGTGAATTCGCACTCAAGTTCGTTTCCATTTTTGTAACTTTTTACGCTATTTTGTGCAGCCAAGAAAATTTACATTTTTTCTGAGCCGCCCATGATGATATACAAATGGATACCAGTGAAATAATGTGTTTTTCTGCGTCAGAACTGATCAAAATTATCGCTTCTTTTGTGGTAACACGTACAACGTAAACGCGATGTATAACGAGAAATGCAAGATGCCCCCCAGTCATCAGGCGGTGGCGGCAAGCTTCATTCATAGCGCCAAACTGCCGAACGAGTCATTGGGCGAGCCTGAACACAGGCCCGTCGCCATGGGGGGTGGTGGGGGGGTGGAACACCCCCACAGCGATCCCAAAAGCAAGAGATAAAATATAAAAGAATAGATAAGTAAGAGAAGAAAGAAGAATATAAAAGAAAGAAGAAAAGGGAATAATACAGAAACAAAAAGGAACGCATCAGAACGCATAAGATTGAACTTCAGACTTAGCATAAATCCACATATCAACAAATATTGAAAATGCTTCCAACCACTAGTTTTGTTTCAAGTGCATCCAACGGTACTCATGAATGTTAATGTGCCAACAGATCAAAATGGGCAAAATAAATTTGGCAGTGTCATGGGCAAACGCGAGGGAGCCACTCCCCCTATATTTTGGTCTACCAGTGTTAGGGAATTTTCAGTCGGGTCGTCTGAAGTGGTAGAAAAAAAATGATAGGGATTCTTTCCCTAACTCCCAGCTCTGCATAAACTGAAAGGTCTTCTGGCCCGTCGGTTGGGTTAAGTCCCATTCTTTCATTTGAATTAATTACGCATACTTTACCCTCAAAAATACCATTCTTATAGCTCAAAATCCAAGAGCTTTGGGGGCTCCGCCCCTGGACCCCGGCAGGGAACTCTGCTCTTGCACCCCACCTGTTAAAAACATTGGCGCTCGCTCTATGTAGTTTAGCCTCAGCAGTACAAGCTTATACGCCCGTCGCAGTGAGCAAAGTTAGAAACTTGTCTTTTTCTTTGAATTGATTACTTTACCCCTCAAAAAGTTGGTCATCTTGAAGGTTCTGAATAGCTCAAATACATGAGCTTCCGGGGAAGGGGGGGGGCTTCGCCCCGGACCCTCGGCAGGGCTGCTGCTCCTACATATCCCACTCATTAAAGACATGAACGCTCGCGATGTGTACTTCCCTTTGGGCATTTGCCGTCTCAGTGAGCAATTGGAAAACCATTCTTCTTTGAATTGATTATATTTACCCTCAAAAAGGGCCCATCTGACGTTTCTGATAGCTCAATGCAAGAGCTACAGGGGCCGCCCCCTTGACCCCGGCAGGGGCCCTCTAAACCGGGCCCTGGCGGACCCCACCCGTTAAGGCTTTCGTTGCGCTCGTGTGCAGGCATTGTAAGTATGCAGTTTGGTTCGAACGAATCAACAAGAAAAATGTCTATGTGGGCATTTATACTTAGGAAAGTGGGGCCCGAACATCAGCCACTAGTTGCATGGTTTTTAAAACAGAGTCTTGACAAAGGCCTAACGCTCACGACGCTTCAAAAGGATTCTTAACTGCACAATAAAAAAACTTTTAGTTGACACCCCCCTGCCAACATGTCTAGCGACGGAACATGCCTGAACAGTGACCGGAATTGAAGTACTGTGCGCGTTTATAAATAGTCAGTGAGTGGCGAGTGGGAATTCCCGTACGGGAGCCGCGGGACGTTTAAAATTGCCTTGCTTAGTCGGTGGTGCAAATGTGCCCTGCAAAAAAACTATAATTCAAATCGTTTTTAAAGGCCGGACATGAGAGGATTGGTACTGTGCAGGTCAACGAATCATTCCACGGTGGTGATAGGCTACCTGGTACCCCGGCCTGGTACATGGTCCGCAGCTTTAAATAGCGGTGACTCTGCGATTGAACATGAGGTCAGGCAAGCCTCGTTCAAAATGGATTCCCGGTTGTACCGTTATTCATACCAAAAAAAATAATTAGACTGGAGTTGATTCTTCAACGCCAACGAGTTTGAGTGGAAAAATAGTGATATCAAACATATTTGCGACTTTAGAATATTTGTGAAGTTTTAGTGATTACGTGCTAAAACCTATGGGAACGGCAAAAACGACGCTTATCTTGGCCGGCCCGACCCTGCCATCCTGGCGTTGGTGAGGGCGCCGACACGGCGTAGGGGGCGATAATAGTAGCGTTTTTTTTCGGATTCGTGATAGCGGATCTATAGTAGACTCATCCCATCGTGTCACCGGACTAAGTTTTGGACAGCGTCGATTAGTTGAGAGAGGAGGCAGAATATGATGCCGATTCACCTGCTTACTAAACGAACTAAGATAAACTCGCCTTTCATGTATTCAGAAGCAGTACAAAGATTGTTTGTTCCCTCGTATATCCAAAACATAGGCGCTCAAGCTCAAAACAGTAGTAACGTTCAAATCACCTGTTACATGAATACTATTAAAGCAAATACGATTAGTTCAGGAATGTTTTTGAGAGGTTTAATGTAGCTGTATGCGTTAACGTTGACTTGAATGATTTCATAAGCGCGCCCACATAATGATTTTTCTCTAGATTAAGGCCCTCACCCGAGACCAACTATCCTCCCACCGCCCCTAATTCCCCCCCTCTCACCCCCCCCCCCCCCCCCAACCAACCCCCCCCCTCTACCTCCCTCCACCTTTCCCTATTCCCCACTCCTTCGCTCCCTTCCCCGCCATTCCATCTTCACTACATCCCATCTTCAACCACACCAAACACTCCTTTTACTATCTCCCCCACACCTAGCACCCCCTCTCCACACCGCCACCCAAACTCACTCCATTTACATTCCTGCTCCTCCCTCCGTCCCCTTCCCCTTTTCACTCCCCCTACCCCCTCCCTTCTCCCGACACCATTTTTCCCTTCTCTGTTTCCTGTGGAATTTAATTTCCACCAATTGCGCACGGTCCTCATTCAATGCCAATACATTCGAAAAGTATAGAGGTGACACGATGGGAAGAATCTACTATAGTTGTTTTCCTGGTATGGTATTACGGACAACTATGAGATTTTCTTGGTTAGTAAGATATGATTTGAATAATCCTACCGAATTGTAATTTGGACTGGATATGTGGGCTGCGATATTAAATTGTTCATGAATGTGCATGATACAGATGCATTTGATTCTTGGAGATTTTGGCCGAAATCATTGCTCCAGGAGCATATCTTTTCAACTCGTCTCATGGGGCGCTTATTAATTATTATGTGTGCGCTTTATTCCGTTTAATGTTTTAATTGAAGATTACAAAAGAACGACTTCTGCGGCTCGGAATTGCGTGGCGTGTGTATGGGGGTTCAAATACCACTCCAGGAACAAAAATTTAGTTTTGATTTGCTTTGTTTTTAGAGTTGGAGATTGGAATCAAAACACATAGAGTTGTGGATTGAAGTAGAAAAAAATGGAAAGCTGCCTTATGAGCTAATAAGACTGGGTCCTGTCCTGGAGCACTGAGTTCGGGCCAGAAATCCCGACGTGCGATGCATTTACTCAATGGTCTCCTGCGTCCGTTCTTCTGTTTTGTCGGCAAAATGGTTTAGCCTAATTAGTGGCGATTACTACCACTCACTCATCCTTAAACAAATAGTAAGACATAGGCTATCTACGTCTATATTCTATATCCCCCACAACCGTGTACATCTATCCAAATTCACGTTAAAGTTATGTTTATCGGAACGCACAAAGTGTCTGGAAATTTTACTGCCGACGCTTCCGTATTCTGCCTAAATACGGAAAAAGTCCTTTGCGCTCATTATAAAAAATATACCACATCACGTTCCGGGCTCAGGGTAGGGCGGCCAAAAAATACAATAGGCAACGGTTCCTATTCTAGTGAACCAGATATATCAAAGATGGGAACTAGAAGTCCACAGTTTCTAAAGGCAGGAAAACTATGCGGTTTGAGGAAATTAGAGTTGTCTTGTGAAATATTTGATAAGTTTAAATTAAATTATAGTGGGAACATGTGGTCCAAGGATAAACGACCGACTCATGACCCAAAGATTCTGGGTTCGAGTCCGCTAGGGCACATGTGTTGTGCACGGGGCAAGACCACTTTACCTCGCGCCTCTCTCCACCAAGGTGCGAAATGGGGATCTGTTAGGAATATTTCATTGAGCGCCGCCCAAGGTATGGTATGCCATTAGCATTTGTAAGGCAGCTGACATATTCTAGTGGCAGCGGAATAAATGTAAAGGAGCTTTGAACATTGTGAGAAGGGCGCATTGAATATATTTTGATTTATTTTGAATTGACCAAGGAAGGAAATAGGGAGGATTGGTGAGTTAATTAATTTGACTGACGTTTGTTAATTATAAAGTCAACAATCGTTTTAGGAGCTTTTAGGAGAATTCATTTGGAGTTGTGTCTCTTGATGTCACGGAGGAGTCCTGAAATTTCTTTAATATCACTCGAAGAATAGCAATGGCACGGTGGACGATCTACGTTCTACGGTGGTATGTTATACTATTCTAAGGTGAGATTAATATATGTTCATGGGATGATGTAATAATTTGAATGTTACACCAAGAAAATTATGCACTGCGCCTGATGATATTGTTATTGGAAGAATTGAACCAATACTATGGAATTTTATCTGTGATTGTTTGGATTTAGAGCATATAGACTTGCCTAATTAAATATATTGAAATCAAAAAGAAAAACTTTGACAAGCAAACAGACCCTTACACAAAAAATTATCGTACGCGTAGCCAACTGATTCATCCTATTAGATTTTAGTAAGGCCTTCGATCGAGTTTCCCACAATCGATGCTCTCAAGCTTTCTCTATGGCATCAGGAATAACACCTTGGACTGGGTTAAAGCATTCTTATAACATCGAGTGCAGTGTGTTTCAGTAAATGGATCCCAAGATCATGGGTAGACGTGACTTCTGGAGTTCCTCACTTGAGTCTGTGATGGGGGCCAGCCATATTCCTATGTAATAAAACAACACCAATGACCAAATTCAATCTTCATTAAAATATTTGTGATGATTGTATCTTGTACAGGGAGATCCGCAGCCATCAGGATACCTTATAATGCAAAAAGATCTTGAGTCATGCAATATGGTCAGATAAATGGCTCATGAGTTTTAACATCAAAAAGTGAGCGGTTATTACCATCACCGTAAATGCCAATCGTTTAGATTCACCTTTTATTTGGCGTATCAAAATAACTTATAAATGAAAACAAAAGTGATTTGTAAAGGCTTATATATATTTTCAATAGAAAACATAGGCTAATTTTCTGATGTGCTCCTATAGTTAATTAGAAAATTTCACAATTTTTGTACCAAAGAACAAACAGTTCTCAGTTAATCATTTCAAATGTGGGATATTTTTGATAGAAAGCTTTAGACCAGAGAAAAAAATAAGATTTTTCACATTTTTAGGGACACCTGATACCTGTTATTGAAATCTCTCGTTGTACCTTTAAATATAGGAGCCAGTTTTAAAGCCATGATAGATGAATATAAACACTCCTTTACCCAAAGGGCCATTACATATACAGTGAGGTCAAAGTAATAAAAAGTGGTAATTTTTGACAATAAATTAACTTTTGTGTCAAATGGGACTTACTTTTTTTCTTTT